>CAUYQG010049620.1:0-12105 GCA_963574415.1 Tarsius wallacei | reverse complement strand
TGTTTATTGATATAAACTTCCCTTTTTTTTTTTGAATTGGAGTCTCACTCTTGCCCAGACTGGAGTGCAGTGGCCGCTCCTGGCCACCGCAGCCTCGACCTGCTGGGCTCCGGCGATCCTTCCGCCTCAGCCTTCCAAGTAGCTGGAACTACAGGCGTGCACTACCACCCCTGGCTAGTTTTTGATTTGTTGTAGAGAAGAGGTCTCGCCAAGTTGCCTAGGCGGGTCTCGAACCTGCGGGCTCAGGCAATCCACTCACCTCAGCCTCCCAAAGCGCAGGATTACAGGCTGAGCCACCGAGCCCGGCTCAACTCAACATTCTTATGAAAGTCATAAACTCTGACCTTTCAGCATGCTCAGGATGCTGGGTATGAGACCAAATTGGTACTTATTCCTGGTGAACTTTCACTAATGCCCATAAGAGTTGCATGCCAAGGGCCAACTTACTCAAGCATTTGCCATTAAGTTGATTATGTTTTAGCTAAAGGAAAAAAAATGAACCAAAAGCGAATTTATAATCCATTTGAAATAAACTCCAAGAATACTAGTACACCAAGCTAATTTTACCATGTGCTTACTGAATGCTCTGTGCCACTTTTACATGCATGAACACATTTGATTTCACAGCAGCCCTGTGAAGCAGAAATTAGAAAGAACAGTCCATTTTACAAAGGAGAAAATGTGAAGCTCATAGAAAGTGAATAATGAGCCCAATGCCCCATGGCTAGTAAGAGGCAGAGGGACTAGAATCCAAACATTTTCAACTCAAAGCTGGATTCTCTTAATCATACACGTGTTATCTGACTAGGTAAGCTGGAAGTTTTTTCTTGCTCTCTTCACAGCTCTGACTTCTCAAGCATCTGTTGTGTTAAATGCCTGCCATTATGTTAGATTGGTCTAGGAGTCAGAAGGTTTGGGTTCTAGGCCTTGTCTTGTCACACAGTTGTTGGTGGAACGACAGCAAATAACTCATCTGATCTTTGTCTCAGTTTCCTTACCTGCAAATTATACTAAGGCATTGACTGCCTTTTTCTCTCTCATTGTTTATCAAGTACACAGTTGAGTTTTTCAGAGGCTGTGTGACATGCAGTATCTCAACAAGTTGAACACAGAAATGTATAAGAATATAACAGTCTTCTCTAAGACAGTAAAGAGATTTGCAAATATCTTAAACGATACCATTCTTTTTTATTCATTATTTTTTGTTTTGGTAATATTTTTATTTTGTATTAAAATGAGTTATTTGTGCATATTATTTTTAAATTATGAAAATTGTATTATTTAAAATAATTAATTTTTTTAAAACTTCTCTGTTTTAATTTCTAATACCATGACTATTGATTAGTATCATCTGCGTAAGCCAGTGCCCTCTGGGGTTTTGAGTGTAAAAGGGTTTTAAGACCAAAAATTGTGAGAACTTCTGGCTTACACTGTCCTAGGTATTATTATATGAATCATCAAAATTAATCCTCAAAACACCCTTCTGAGTCAGGTAGCATTATTAATTCCATCTTTCAGATAATGAAACTGAGGCATTGAGAAGGAAAATAAACAGCCCAACTTGACTCTACTTAGTTGGTAGCAGTGTCCAGATATGAACCCAGGCAACTGATAACAGAGTTTTCTTGTGCTTTTGTAACACTTCAGGTACTTTTAACAACCTGAAGTCGATCTGTAATATATTTTATTTCAATCGTATTTCTAACTGGTGATATGTAATAGCTCCATCAGTTCTCATAAATGTAATGCTATTTTGCATATTAATCTTAAATCTGACATATATTCACATACATATGTATATATTGCTTTAGCAATATAAATTAAGTAATGATGAAATAATGGGGTTATTGACAAACATAGGCCATTTCCAAATCACGAATAGTTTATGTTCTGCAAATTTGCTTATTAAAGTTTCTTGGAGCTTTGCATGTATCTACAAAAGCAATGTTATAAACATTATCTGGGCTTTTTGGAACTTGCAAGATACCATAATGAGGAGTCTCAAAAGCATTTGATATCTTTTTTTTTTTGAAAAAAGAACTCCTCTTTTATTGTACATAATCTGATCTACATAAAAATGTGTAAAGATTTGCTAAATGGCTACTTGAACGAATAAACAAGTTTATCAATGTCACAAGATACAGTCAACATACAAAATTAAATTGTATTTTTATATAATAGCCATCAAGAATCTGAAAATTAAATTATTATTATTATTATTTATTAATTTATTTATTTTATTGGAGTCTCACTCTGTTGCCCAGGCTGGAGTACAGTAGCACATTCATGGCCACTCCAGCATCGAACCACTGGGCTCCAGCGATCCTTCCATCTCGGTGTTTCAAGTAGCCAGAATTACGGGCTCGCGCTACCACGCCCAGCTAATTTTTTATTTTATTGTGGAGACAAGGTCTCGCTAAGTTGCCCAGGCTGATCTCCAACCCACCCGCTCAGGCAATCCACTCGCCTCAGCCTTCCAAAGTGCTAGGATTACAGGCTGAGCCACCAAGCCCGGCCTAAATCAATTTTTTAAAAATTTATTTATTTATTATAGAGTTGTGAGCTACAAGTGAAGACTTACCACATAAGTAAGGTACATACAGGTGAAGTTTGGGCTTCTAGGTGGCCCTCACTGCCCTGGTAATGGACAAGGTACCCTATGTGTTGTCACATTCTTCCTAACTTTTTCACTCCCTCCCTCCCCTAGCAGTGTCCAGTAATTGCTGATCCCACTCTTGTGCTAATGTGACTAGTGATTGAGGGCCCGCTTAGGAGTAAGAACATGTGTTATTCAGTTCTTCATTTCTGTTAGTTGACTTAGTATGATGGTCTCCAGCTGCATCCAAGTTGCTGTGGAGGCCATGATTTGTTCTTCTTTATGATTGCATAATACTCCATCATGTGCATATACCCCATGTTCTTTATCCAACCCACTTTCGGTGGGCAGCCAGGCTAGTTCCATGTTTTTGCTATTGTGAATAGTGCAGCAATAAACATGAGTGTGCTGGCACCTTTTTGGTAAAGCAATTTATGTTCCTCCAGGTATATTTCCAAGAATATACTGGAGTGTATGGAAGATCAATTTTTAGTTATTTTAGGAATCACCACACTGCTTTCCATAGAGGTTGAACTAGCTTACATTCCCACCAACAGTGTAGAAGCATTCCCTTTTCTCCACTGCTGTGCCAGCACCTGTTGTTTTGACTTATTAAAGATAGTCATCCTACCATTATAGTTAGGTGGTATCTCATTGCAGTTTTGATTTGCATTTCTCTGATGATTAATGTGACTGAGCATTTTTTCATGTGTCTGTTGGCTGCTTATATATCATCTTGAGAGAAGTGTCTGTTCATGTCTTTTGCTGATTTTTTATAGGGCTGTTTTTTTCCTTTCATTTCATTTGAATTCTTTGTAGTTAGGCTTTGTCAGATGCATAATATGCAAATATTTTTTCTGATGCTGTAGGTTGTCACTTTACTCTCTTGATGGTTTCTTTTGCTGTGCAAAAGCTCTTCAGATTGATGAATTCTCACCTGTGTATCTTAGCTTTTATAGCATTTGCTTTTGGAGACTTGGTCATGAATTCATGGTCTACTCTGATGTCCAGGAGGGTGTTCCTATTTTTTTTTTCTTCTAGGATTCTCAAGTCCTTGATCCATTTTGAGTTGATTTATGTACATGGTGATAGGTAGTGATCCAGTTTCATTCTTCTGCATGTGGTCAGTCAGTTTTCCCAGCACCATTTCAAGGGATCATCCACCATGACCAGGTGAGCTTCATTCCTGGGATGCAGGGCTGATTGAACATTCAAAAGAATGTTGCTAAATGTGGTCTCCTTTCCCTAATGATTATTATTAGTGACTTTGTTGAAGATGAGTTGGTTGAAAGACTGTGTTTTTATTTCCTGAATCTCTGTCCTGTTTCATTGGTCTGTGTGCCTATTTCTGTATCAATACCATGCCATCTTGATTACTGTAGCTTGGTAATACAGAGTCTGGAGGTGTGATACCTTCTTCTTTGTTCCTTTTGCTGAGGTTTGTTTTGGCTATTCTTGTTCTTTTTTGTTTCCATATGAATTTCTGTATTGACATTTTCAGGTCTGTGAAAAAAGATGTTGGTGATTTGATGGATATTGCATTGAATCTGTAGATTGCCTTGGGTAGGATGGACATCTTAACAATATTGATTCTTCTAATCCATGGGCATGAAATGTTTTTTCACTTGTGTCATCCTTGATTTATTTGAGCAATGTTTTATAGTTCTTGTTGTAAAGGTCTTTCACTTATCTGGTGGATGCCAACGTATTTCTTTTGTGTGTATGTGTGGGTGGTTATTGTGAATAGGATTGAGTTTTTATTTGGTTCTCTACCTGCTTGTTGCTGGCATATAGAAATGCAACTGTCTTTTGCATGTTGATTTTGTAACCCAAGACCTTACCAAAGTCATTTATCATTGCAGGGAGGCTTTTGACAGACTCCCTGGAGTTTTCTATGTATAGAATCATATCATTTGCAAAGAGGAATAGCTTAACTTCCTTTTTTCCTATTTGGATACCCCTGATTGCCTTCTCTTGTCTGATTGCTCTGGCTAGGAATTCCAGCACTATACTGAGTAGGAGGGATGAGAGTCAGTATTCTTGTCTTGTTCCAGTTCTTAGGGGAAATGCTTCCAGCTTCTGCCTATTGAGCAAAATGTTGGCTGTAGGTTTATCATAGATGGCTTTTACTATTCTAAGGAATGTTTCTTCCATACCTAGGTGTTCAAGGTTTTTTATCAAGAAGGGATGCTGGATTTCATTGAATGCTTTTTCTGTGTCTCATGAGATAATGACATAGTTCTTGGTTTTATACCTATTAATGTGCTGAATTACATTTAGAGTCTTTTGAATGTTGAACCAGCCCTGCATCCCAGGAATGAAGCCCACCTGGTCATGGTGGATGATCCTTGAAATGTGTGATTGGATCCTGTTTGCTAGAATCTTGTTGAGACTTTTTGCATCTGTGTTTACCAAGATGGCTTATAATTCTTTTTCCTTGTTGGGTCTTTCCCAGGCTTGGTATCAGTATGATGTTAGTTTCATAAAATGAGTTAGGGAAAATTCCATAATTCTCAATTGCCTGGACTGCTTTCAATAAGATTGGTATTAACTCCTTCTTGTATGTCTTGTAGAAATGAGCTGAAAAGCCATCTGGTCTGGGACTTTTTTTGGTGGGGAAGTTTCTTATGACTGAGTCAATTTCCTGGATTGTTATTGGTCTATTTAGAGTTTCATTTTCTTCTTGTTTCAACCTTGGGAGGTTGTGTGATGTCAGAAAATCCTCCATTTCCTTTACATTTTCTAGTTTATTTGTATACATGTGTTCATAGTAATCTCTAATAATCTTTTGAATTTTTTCAGGGTCAGTTGTGACCTCGCCTTTTTCACTTCTAATTGTGTTTGTTTGGACATTTTCTCTCTCTTTTTAGAGTCAATCTGGCCAGGGTTCCATCAATCTTTTTTATCCTTTAAAAAAACTGACTTTTTGTCTTGTTGATCCTTTCTATTATATTTTTGTCTTCTATATCTTAACATTTGTGACTTTATTTTAATGATCTGGATTTTTCTACCAAAATTAGTTTTAGATGATCTAGCTTTTCTAGCTCCCTTAGGTGTGACATTAGGATATTCACCTGTGATCTTTCTATTTTCTTGATGGGCGCATGCAATACTGTGACTTTTCCTCTCAACACTCCTTTCATGGTATCCCAGAAACTCTGACAAGATGTGTCTTTGTTTTTATTTGTTTCCAGAAATCTTTTTATTTGCATCTGGATTTCTGTGTTGACCCAGAAGTCGTTCAGCAGCATGTTGTTTAGTGTTCATGTCTTTGTGTGTTGTGGGGAGATATTTTGGGTGACAATGTTTATTTTTATTCCACTGTTATCTGAGAAGATGCATGGTATTATTTTGACCTTTTGAAATTTGTTTACACTTAACTTATGTCCAAGAATGTGGTCAATCTTGGAGTATGGCTCATGTACTGATGAATAGAATGTATACTCTGTAGTTGCTGGGTGGTGCATTCTGTATATATCCGTCAAATCCATTTGATTGAGTGTCAAGTTAAAGATCTGAATTTCCTTGTTGGTTTTTTGCCTCAATGGTCTGTCTAGGGTGGTTAGCAGAGTATTGAGGTCTCCAACAATAAGTTGGTATCAATTTCCTCTCTTAATTTACCTAGTAGTTGTTTTATAAAGCCTAGTGCTCCTATGGTGCATATATGTATAGGATGATATTTCTTGCTCTTGGACTGAGTCTGTTATCATTATGTGATATCCTTCTATGTCCTTTTTAACTTTTGATGTTTGAAGTTTGCTTTGTCTAATACCTACCCCTGTTCTTTTCTATTTATCATTTGCCTGAAAGGTCATTTTCCAGTCTTTAACTTTGAGCCTGTGGGTACCCTTTGCAGTGAGATGAGTTTTCTGGAGGCAGCAGAATGCTGGATCATGTTTCTTTATCCAGTTTACGACTCTGTGCCCCTCTGGTGGTGCATTAAGTCCATTTAATTTTAGTTCAAATTAATTATTGGAATGTGATAATTTATTCCTGTCATAGGGCTCTTAGGAAGTTGTTTTGCTTCCTTTTTACTTTTGTGTTTATTATATGTGTGTATTTTCATTTTTGTGAATGATCTGTATGCTCTGTTAACACTGTGCTTGCCTGTACTTTTGTGTTACATATGACTGTTTGTTTCTGTGTTCATCACCTTCTTAAGCATTTCCTGAAGGACTGGACTGGTCTGGTGGCAGCATGTCCTCTTACAGACTGGATGTCTGGGAAGGATTTTAATTCTCTGTCATGATGAAGCTTAGCTTGGCAGGATAGGAAATTTTTGGCTGGAAATGCTTATCTTTGAGAATGTTAAAAATGGGACTCCAGCCCCTTCTGGCTTGTAGTGTTTCTGCAGATAAGTCTTGAGCAATTCTGTTGGGTCTTTTCAATAAGTGGTCTGACATTTCTCTCTTGCTGCCTTTAGGAGTTTTTCTTTCATGCTTACTTTGTGGAGGTAGATTACTATGTGTCTTAGGGATGGTCTTCTCAAGTGATACCTTGCAAAGGTTCTCTGAATCTCTTGCACTTGAATGGTCACCACTGTAGTGAGATATGGAAGTTTTTTTTGGATGACCTCATGGTGTTGTTCCATGGTATTCTCAGTTTCCCTTTCTGTTTCAGGGATACCAATCAGGTATAGATTTGGCTTCTTGACATCATCGTTTCTTGGAGGCTTTGCTCATTCTTTTTGAGCCTTTTTTCTATGTTTTTGACAGATTGGGTTAGTTTCATATTTTGGTCTTCAAGTTCTGAAATTCTTTCCTCTGCCTGATTAATCCTGCTTCCTATGTTTGTTAATGTGTTTTTAACCTCCAGGATATAGTTCTTCATTTTCATTATTTCAGAATGGGTCTTTTTGAAATTGGCCAGCTCTGCTTTTACTTCCTGTACTACCTTAGTGAGTTTTGTTCTAGTTTCTCATAGTTCTCTTTATTCATTTTAGCCATCCAATCTCTGAGTTCTTTGACCTTCATCATAGACAGGTCATCCTGTGGGGCTTTCATTGTTTGTCCACTGTTAGCTGCTTTTTCAGGCACTGTCTATTTGAGACTCTGAGGATTTCCTATCTTTTCTTCCCCCTCATTTGTGGAGACCAGCTCTTCCCTCTCAACCCTTCCTCTTTGGTTTTGTTGCTCTGAAGCTAATGTCTCTCTATTCTAGGGCCCTTTCTGTTGTTCTATACAGAGAGGGGCACTTACTCACTTCTGCTCCATATTCCACCCTGAAAAAGGTACCTCTGCTGAAGAGTTTTTCCCATGGTTAGTCCAGTCGGGTTGTTTTACAGACTTGTTGCAAGTACTCTGTGGGGAATGTTTGGGGAAATGGACTCACATCTTCTGGTTTGTGGTTTGCAGCCCAGATTCCTTCCCACTGGGAACAATTTCGGGTGTCTTTTGTGTGGCTCCCTCCCCATTCTAGTCCATGCTCAGCACTTAAAAGAGTGAGAACTCCCTGCCATGGGCACGTGGAGCTTGCTAGTGATCCTTCCTGATCTGGAGGTGGTGTTGGTCACCAGACACTGGTAGTGAGTACCTGCCGAGTTTAATCTACAGGTGAGCTTTCCCTGCCTGGGAGCTAACTGCCAGGCTTCAGAAGCAGAAGGTGGGCACTCAGAAGCTCCAGCACAGGTTTGTTTCTCACTCTGCTGTGCCCTGATCAGGGTTACTCCCATGTGGGACCAACCACTCAGGTACAGCTGGGAAGCGGGGAACTGACCCATAATGTGTTAGGATCACCCACCCTCTCTCGTTCACAGGGCAGGGCTTCAGGTTGTATGCAAGTCTGGCACATGGCAGGGGATTGGGTGCTCAAAATCTAGCATCTGCAGTTGCAGCACTCTGCCTACTGGTCTCTATGTGTTGGAAGAGACCACTGCTGGGTGCAGGGTGTTTCACCCACCCAAAACTGTTCAGGGTACCTGTGTCTAACAGCAACTTGCACTATTCTCTGCTTCACTTGGTGAGGGATGTGCCAGTCTGCAGCTTCATGGTAGCCATTTTGGATTCCTTCCAGCCACGGGAAGAGTCCATACAAAGCAATGTTGCAAGCCCACCATAATCAAGACTTTTTGACTATAAGTGATACAAACCCATTCAACATACCTTAACTAGACAAGAGACAAACATGACTCAAGGCTAAAATGTGACTAGGCCTCAAGAGTCTCTGGAAACAGGAAGCTACCATTAACTTCTCTCAGTGACTCTCTAGGGCTGTGTGGCTTTTCATCTTGCTTTTCTTTGTATGTCTCTTTCATCCTTTTCTCTTTCTGCAGAATGGTTTTCTGTAGTTTTTCTGTGTCCCTGATGGAAGGTGGTCCCCCTCTAAGCGAAGCCCTTCAAAATTTACACATCCTCCAGGGCCTTTCAATGCTAAAGACCATGGATTATCTCAAAATTTCAATCCCAAGTCTCAGAAGATAAAAATCTGATGGGCCCAACTGTGTCTAAAGGGTCTTAGTGATTAATATCCTTCTTCATTGCCTGAGTTATGAACCCAAAGACATAGACTCAATAGGTGACCAACCAAAAATTCACCCTTATCATTAGTAAAGCTGGTATGGGAGGCTTAGGCACAAGAGCAGAGGGAGATAGTGCACTGACAGTGTATTTGAGTCTTCAGGGCATATCCATTCACCCAGTGACTCCTTGCATTCTGCCCAGTGGAGAAGGAAGGGGAGAAGACCACATGGTGAACTGTCAACTTGTGACGTGGATGCATTGATTATCACTATATCTATTTTCTCCTTCTTCCCTTGAATATGCATCATAAAGGGGCAAAGGTTAAAGGAGGGAAGGAGGTTTGTAAAGTAACATGTTTTAAGAAGATTGTAATTTTTTGTTTTAACTAAAAATGACTCAAGAGTTAATTTAAACTCTTATTCAGGATCTGGATCGAAATCTGGGCAGACTCACAGCTTCATTTGAAAAAGCAATTGCTGAGAAAGTCCGGTGTCAAGAAGAGGTGAACCAAACCAATAAAACCATTGAACTAGCTAATAGACTCGTCAAGGAACTTGAGGCAAGTTAAACCTTTTCTTCCAAAATTCTAACTAAAATATTCAGATCACCTGTTTTTGGATTTTGTTATTGTTTTCTATGAATAATAATTAAATAAACATGGAATCAACAACAAAGAAGAATATTTAATCATCATTTATACTGTGACTGTAACTTACTAGAAGAAGAAATGGCCAAATATGTATTTTTTAGTATATAGCCATGAATTCAGCATGACATCAGCCTGGTCTCCAATTAATACAGGAAAGACATGCACTTTACTGGAATTTACTTATTTTGTATCTACTTTAAGACAAATAAAAGGTCAGCTATGGGTGGGTTATCTACATATAATTTCTATTTTCTCCCTTCCTCCCTTTCTTATTACATTGTGAAAGCTTTTAAAAACAAAAATTAAGCATTTTCTGCTTAAAATATGTTCTAAAACTCAGGACAGCTACTAGTTAACTGTGGTATGAACTGGTGTCTGATCCTTTTAATATACATTTGCCATTGGATTCTACCAGCAGATTATTACTTTCAAGCAAAATCTGATTGGTTTATGTTTTTTGTTGTTACATCTTTTTATAGTCGACTGACTTGCTAATGTTAATAGTGATTCCATTAAATAAAGTTTTTTTATCATTCTTATTAATTTTCCCCTGCTTGAACATAAGTGGTAGAAGAACATATTACAAATTTTATTTGCCCTATCATGTGGTATTAAACAGTTTTGTACAAATCTCTGAACCTCTTCAACTTTTTATTGTATCTAAAATGAAAATGTGGATAATACCTCCCTTTCAAGGGTGTGATGATGCTTAAAAGATATAATGTGTGTGCAAGTGTTTCCTAAAAGAAGCCAAAGTGGTAAGTAATCCATTTTTAAAATAGGCAAAGAATTTGAATAGACATTTCTTCATTGAAGATATACAAATGGTCGGTAAGCACATGAAAAGATGCTCAACATCACTAGTTGCTAGGGAAATGCAAATTAAAACCACAATGAGATACCACTTTACACCCACTAGGATGACTGTAATAAAAAATATGGACAATAGCAGTATTGGCAAGAATGTGGAAAAGTCAGAATCCTCGTACATTGCTGATTGGCATGTAAAATGGTTCAGCCTCTGTGGAAAACAGTTTGGCAGCTCCTCAAAATGCAAAACATGACATTACTACGTGACCCAACAATTCCACTCATAGGTATATATCCAAAAGAAATGAAAACAGGTCGAGTGCAGTGGCTTAAGCCTGTAATCCCAGCACTTTGGGAGGCTGGGGTGAGGGAATTGCCAGAGCTCACGGGTTTGAAAACAGCCTTGGCAACTTGGCGAGACTTCATCTCTACAATAAATCAAAAAATTAGCCAGGCATGGTAGCACGCGCCTGTAGTTCCGACTACTTGGAAGGCTGAGGCGGAAGGATCGCCTGAGCCCAGCAGGTGGACGCTCGGGTGGCCGTGAGCATGCCATTGCATTCCAGCTTGGGCAATGTAGTCAGACTCCAAATTAAAAAAAATAAAAAGAAAAAAAAAGAAAAAGAAATGAAAGCAAATGTCCACACAGAGGATTGTATGCAAATATTTATAGCAGCATTATTCATAACAGCCAAAAGTAGAAACAACCCAAATGTCCATCAACTGATGAATGGATAAATAAAATGTAGTATATTTGTATAATGTAATAGTATTCAACTGTAAAAGTGATTGATGTATTGATATATGCTCCAACATAGGTGAATCTTGAAAATCATGCTAAGAGAAAGAAGTCAGACACAAAATACTACATATTGTATGAGTTCATGTGTATAAAATGTCTAGAAAAAGCACATTTATAGAGACAGAAAGTAGATTAGTGGTTGCCGTGGTGAACAAGGGTGTGGTTTAGAGAGTGATTACTAATAGATGTACAGTTTCTCTGTGTGAGAAAAATGCTCTAAAATTAGATACTGGAGATGATATTGGACAAGTCTGTGAATGTATTTAAAAATAATTGTATAAGGGTGAATTTCATAGTATATGAATTATATCTCAAGAAAGCTGGTTTTTTTTTTTTTTTTTTAGTATAAAGCATATAACTGTACTATTAGAAAGTACATAAAAAGTATATAACTAGGGGCAACCCCTTCTGGTTTCCTCCCACTGTGGGAGCTTTTCTGTCCTCTCAATAAATCTTGCTTTCTAAATAAAAAAGTATATAACTAAAAAAGTAATAACAAGGTATATAACTAAAAAGTCTATAACTGTGTCATTTAGCAATGTGTTTAGCTGGCAAGTATATAACTACACTAAAATATATAACTGCACTATTAGAAATGCCTTTACATAGAGATGATAGAAAATTTGATTTACAGTGGTTTGTTTTTTTATTTTTTATTTTTTTTTGAGTTGGAGTCTCACTCTGTCGCCCAGACTGGAGTGCAGTGGCCGCTCCCGGCCACCGCAGCCTCGACCTGCTGGGCTCCGGCGATCCTTCCGCCTCAGCCTTCCAAGTAGCTGGAATTACAGGC
>CAUYQG010049618.1:0-31473 GCA_963574415.1 Tarsius wallacei | reverse complement strand
TGGGAGGCTGAGGTGAGTAGATTGCCTGAGCCCGCGGGTTCGAGACCCGCCTGGGCAACTTGGCGAGACCTCATCTCTACAATAAATAAAAAAATTAGCCGGGCGTGGTAGCGCGCGCCTGTAGTTCCAGCTACTTGGAAGACTGAGGTGGAAGCATTGCCGGAGCCCAGTAGGTCGAGGCTGCAGTGGCCGGGAGTGTGCCACTGCACTCCAGTCTGGGCTACAGAGTGAGACTCCAACTCGGAAAAAAAGAAAAAAGAAACCACACTTCAAGTACCCATACAGCCATCTGTTTTTCACTTTCAGTACAATATTCTGTAAATTAAGTGAAATACTCAACACTGTATTTGTTTATTTATTTATTTTGAGTTGGGGTCTCCCAGTGTCGCTCAGGCTGGAGTGCAGTGAAACAATCACGGCCCACCATAACCTTGAACTCTAGGGCTCAGGTGATCCTCCTGCCTCAGCCTCCTGAATAGCTGCGGCTACAGGCATGTGCCTCCACACCCAGCTAATTTTTCAATTTTTTATAGAAACAAGGTCTTGCTTTCTTGCCCAGGCTGGTCTCAAACTCCTGGCCTTATGTGCCTGGTCTCAACTGATCCTCCCACCTCAGCCTCCCAAAGTGTTGGCATTACAGGCATGAACCACCACACCCAGCTCAAATCTACTTATGATATTTTCAGCTTATAGTGGATTTATTGGGTCATGACCTCATTCTAAGTTGAGGAGCATCTATATTATAAGGATGAGATAATTGAGGTACTGTATGTACATACCTGGGTCATAAGAAACATAGTTACTTCTAACTCACTTAAAGATTTTTAGTGGCGTTGTTGCCTATCTCCCAGGATTGTTACAAGTGTAAAATGAGAATATGTATGGGAAGTGTATGTAAAGTGCTTAGTATGGTTTCTGGCATAGAGTTGGTTCCCTTGTCTAGTAATTTTCTTTAGAGTTTTAATAATAATGTCTTCTTTTTTTAAACTTCAGCTACTTTATTTTATCTTATTTTATTTTGTGAGTTGGAGTCTCACTCTGTCACCCAGACTGGAGTGCAGTGGCCGCTACTGGGCACTGCAGCCTCGACCTGCTGGGATCTGGCGATCCTTCCTCCTCAGCCTTCCAAGTAGCTGGAACCATAGGTGTGCGCAACCACTCCCAACTAATTTATTTATTTATTTATTTGTTTGTTTGTTTATTTTATTTTATTTTATTTTTTTGAGTTGGAGTCTCACTGTGTCGCCCAGACTGGAGTGCAGTGGCCGCTCCCGGCCACCGCAGCCTCGACCTGCTGGGCTCCAGCGATCCTTTCGCCTCAGCCTTCCAAATAGCTGGAACTACAGGCGCTCGCTACCACGCCCGGCTAATTTTTTGATTTATTGTAGAGATGAGGTCTCACCAAGTTGCCCAGGTCTCGAACCCGCAGGCTCAGGCAATCCACTCACCTCAGCTTCCCAAGGCGTGGGATTACAGGCTGAGCCACCGAGCCCGGCTTAATTTTTTTATTTATTGTAGAGATGAGGTCTTGCCAAGTTGCCCAGGCGGGTCTTGAACCTGCGAGCTTAGGCAATCCACTTACCTCAGCCTCCCAAAGCGCTGGGATTATAGGCGCTGAGCCACTGAGCCCAGCTAATAATGTCTTTAGTTCATTAAAATTACTATTTTTTTTCTTGGAATTGGGTTTTGGCCAGGGAGGTGAGCCCTAAGAACCCTAAGAGCTGTCAGGTGAACAGCCTAGATGGCAAGCAGAGATAACAGAGGAGTGAGTGGTGACTGGCCAGAGGAGAGAGTCTACTTTCTGATATAACAGTGCTCTTTACCTTATGACTAGAGTGTCTGTGTCATTGTGGGCAGGGACTTGATTTTGTTCACTTGTATATCCGCAGTGCCCAGAACAATGCCTGGCCATAGTTGGTACTCAGAAAGTGTTTGATGATTAGTGAATGAGAGGCTATTACAGGAGATAAGGTAGTACTGCCCAATTCAAGCAGTGTTTGGTGGGTGAACAGTTACTAGTAGCAGGCATCTTACTGCCTCTGGAGAGGCATTCTTTGATAGTGCAGATCTTTAGTAAGAGCCAAGACATTTCTCACCTCTCTTATTTTTTTTTGAGTATCCTGAGCCATCTTTAATCCTTCACAAGTGTCTGCTTACATGGAATTAAGCTTTGTGATATCTTCTAGGAATTTGAGAAAAATGTTCTATATATGCTTACCTTTTTTGTGTAATGCCATTTGCTAATAAAATACAATGAAGAGCAGTTGTATTTTCTTCTTTTAGGGTTCCTTGTGTTTTCTTTTTTTGTTGTTGTTCTTTTTTCTTTTTTTTTTTTGAGTTGGAGTCTCACTCTGTTGCCTAGGCTGGACTGCAGTGGCACACTCATGGCCACCACAGCCTTGACCTGCTGTGCTCAGGCGATCCTTCTGCCTCAGCCTTCTAAGTAGCTGGAACTACAGGCACGCCCAGCTAATTTTTTTATTTTTTGTAGAGATGAGGTCTCACCGAGTTGCCCAGACTGGTCTCGAACCCGTGGGCTCAGGCAATCCTTTCACCTCAGCCTCCCAAAGTGCTGGGATTATAGGCATGAGCCACCGTGCCTAGCCTCTAACTACTTTTTAACTCCATTTTGCTTTTTACCGTTTTCACCTTTATATAGAAAAACAAACCTACTCTAATTCTGAAGGATAAAAAGTGCCGATTTGGACCTGCTGCTTTGTCAGCACTAGTTCTGTGCTCCTCTGTGTGAGATGTTAGTATATGAAGAGCATATTGTTGTTCTGCACATTCTTAACACAGGAGGGTGTATATAGAATTAGGTGCTCAGTGTTTTACGTGTATTATTGCAATAAACTCTTAGAATAAACCTATGAGCTATGGCTGTTAGCAATTCCGTTTTGCCGGGCGTAATGGCTCACAACTGTAATCCCAGCACTTTGGGATGCGGAGGTGAGAGAATTGCCTGAGCCCAGGGTTTCGAGACCAGCCCGGGCAACATGGCGAGACTCTCTACGATAAATCAAAAAATTCGTTGGGTGTGGTAGCGTGCACCTATGGTTCCAGCTACTTGGATGGCTGAGGCAGAAGGATCACCTGAGCCCAGCAGGTTGAGGCTGCAGTGGCCGTTAGCATGCCACTGCACTCCAGCCTGGGTGACAGTGAGACTCTGACTCCAAATAAATAAATCCATCTTACAAATGGGGAAATTGAGGCTTAGAGACATTGCTTCTCACTGAGTAATGGTAAAATTTGGATATGTCTGATTCCAGAGTTTGCCCTTCTAACCATTATTTGTTATGCTGTGCCACTTTTCAGTTGGTTTCACGTTATAGTTGACCATTGAGCAATATGGTTTTGAACTGTGTGGGTCCACTTGTATGTGGCTTCTTTTTAACCAAACGCAGATATATAATATAGCATTCATCGAATGCAATACTCACTTATTCAGAGGGTCAACTTTTTGTATGCTAGGTCCACAGGTCCAACTAGGGACTTGAGTATGCCCAGGTTTTGGTAAACACAGGCATCCTGGAACCAATCCCCCACGTATATCGAGGAGTAACTATATGCATATATTTAGCCTGTGGTAGTCTCCCAGTTAAGCACTGGAAGATCATTCACAGATGATTTATGCTCTCAGTTTCTTTTTTGAGCCAGCCTAGTCTCATATCAAGCCTATCATGATTTCCTTTCTGTTTCCTATCCATGGTAGGACCATTACAACTTTTTGTACCACCAAAAATTATTTCTGCTATTGCCTCCTTTCCTTATATATTATAGTCTGTCTTTGGCTGACTAGAGGAGAATAATTTGCTTGTCTCAATTACTTCCTTTTCTCCACTAACTAGGACAATGTTGATAAATGTTGCTTGACTGAATCTTTCAAGTCAAACCTTTTGTAATAGTAGAGAGCTGATAGGCATCTATTCTCATAATAGGACACCGGATTTCTATGAGGCACCTTAAAATCAAATGCAAGATCACCAGTTCTTCTCTTCTTTATTTTAAAATTCACATTTTGCCACCAATAAAAGGAATGAGATTATGTGGGTCTGTGACATTCATAGTTATTGTTAGGGGAAATCTCTGGGCTTGTATTTTTTAATTCTTTTTTTTTTTTTTTGAGTTGGAGTCTCACTCCGTCTCCCAGGCTGGAATGCAGTGGCATGCTAACAGCCACTGCAGCCTCGACCTACAGGGCTCAGGTGATGGTTCCACCTCAGCCTTCCAAGTAGCTGGAACCACAGGTGTGCACCACCACAACCGGCTAATTTTTTGATTTATTGTAGAGACAAGGTCTCGCCAAGTTGCCCAGGCTGTTCTCAAACCCCTGAACTCAGGCAATCCTCTTGCGTCCACCTTCCAAAGTGCTGGGATTACAGGTGTGAGCCACCGTACCCAGCAAATTGTTCATTTCTAAGATTCAAAGGAGAATGGAGGTGAAGGGAGTAGTTAAAAGAAAAATGGTTAAAAAAAAAAAAGAAATGAAAACCCAATTATATATTTCTATAGGATTTACAAGACCAGCTGGAGGATATGATGGAAGATGCGAATGAAATCCAAGAAGCTCTGAGTCGCAGTTATGGCACCCCAGAATTAGATGAAGATGACCTAGAAGCAGGTAAGTTATGAGAAAAACAATGCACATTTAATTTTAGAGTCCAAAAGGAACAACTGCCTGGGATGTTTTCCCAAATGCTAGTGAAAATTTCTAACAAGAGTCTCTGAAAGTTAGTTTATTGTACAGTCTCTGGGCAAAGAGCTTGTGAGGCAGCCACATCAGAGTTGCATACTCCACCAACAACCCTGGGTTGGAAACACTGAAGGAAGATCCAGGCAAAGGCTGACCTGGTGCTTGGTATCTGTAATTGTCCTCAGCATGGCCTTTCCCTCCCGTTTTCCTTTTGATTTGGTTCTCCCTATTTTTCTACCTGGAGTCCTCTTCCTCACAACAGCAAAGCCAATTAAGAAACAGTAGTTGGCAGATACTTAGTGTGCACCTACTATATGCTAGGCTCTGTACTAGGTGCCAAGAATTCAGCACTGAAGAAAACAAACAGGATCCCAGCATTCATGAAGCTTCTCCCCTAGCAGTGGGAGAAATATAAACTATTTGCTTTGAGTAATTAATTACTAGAGCACAAACTATGGGGAAGAAGTATGGGGTGCCATGGTAGGACAGAGCAGGGGAATCTAAACTTGTTAGTCGTAGGGGACCGCCTTGGACCTGAAAGATGAGCAGGACTGGCATGGAAATGGGAAGTGTTGTTGAGTGGCCTCAGTGAGAGTCATTTAGAAGCTATTACTATAGTCATGTAAGATACTAGGATGGTGGTAGCAGAAACAGAAGTAAGTGGACTGATTGAAGACATTTGAGGAGTTTGAATGGATAAGACTTAATGATTAATTGGATGTGGAGGAACTGGGAGGTTGTTAAGAATGCCGTCAATTTCTAGCATGAGTCACAGGGTAGATGGCAGAACCACCCCACAGCGGATTTCTGTCACATGATTCCTATCATGCTCCTTTTTTTATCCTCTCTCCCTCTCCATGGTCTGTTTTTACCTAGAAGCTTTTGGGTTTTCTTCCATTCCTTTCTTTTTTATTTTATTTCTCATCTTGAATTCCCCCTGATGAGTCTATCTACTATTGCCATTCTTCTTGACTTCCAACTCACTTTACCGTAAATTTATTTTTAGAGTCTAATTCATGTAATAGTCACACAGTATACAGCAATTGCATTCCCTCTTTCATTGCCTTCTTTCAAGTATATCAATACATGAGAGAAATTTTTATATTTGTTATTATCAGGATTTTCCAGTTTGAATTGGCCAACTGATAACCCTGAGTCTTCTCAGGAAGACTGGGGCCTTATAATCTGAAGAAATGGTCATTTTGTTTGTTTTATTTTGCTTTTTGTTTTTCTTAGATTTTACCACATAAGTTTTCTTGCAAATTTCTTATAATGGCCATCCTTTATTTTGAAAATAGAAATTAAGAATCCCTTTCTCTTTGTATTTAAATTTTCCTCTTATTACAAATAATTTGGCTAACTTTCCTAACAGTAGCTGCCAGTTTTCTTGCTTACATTTTTTTTTTTGAAATGTTGACTGTTTCCATCACAGAGTTGGATGCACTGGGTGATGAGCTTCTGGCTGATGAAGATAGTTCTTACTTGGATGAGGCAGCATCTGCACCTGCAATTCCAGAAGGTGTCCCCACTGACACGAAAAACAAGGTGAAAGCCTCTTCTGTTTATATTTCTAGGCAAGATGGTAAAGGTTTTATTCTTGATCATCAGTCTGGGAATCTACATGGTAGAACGAGGAAAGACAGTCATGATCATTATCTTGGGAACCCTTGAAAGCCCAGTTTTCCTGCGCTGGATGATGAACTGGCTGCATTAATAGTATCAGTGAGAGCTGGGCATGGTGGCTCACACCTGTAATTCTAGTTCTTTGGGAGGTGGAGGCGAGAGGATTGCCTGCACCCAGGGGTTCGAGACCAGCCTGGGCAACTTGGCAAGACCTCGTCTCTATAATAAATTTTAAAAAAAATTAACTGGACCTGTGGTGCGCACCTGTGGTTCCAACTACTTGGAAAACTGAGGTGGAATGATCGCCTGAGCCCAGCAGGTCAAGGCTGCGGTGGCCATGAGCATGCCACTGCACTCCAGCCTGGATGACAGTGAGACTCTGACTGAAAAAAAAAAAAAATAGTGTCAGTGAGGCTCAGGAATTTTGTTTGCAATAAAAATTTGCATAATGCACATAAGCACCCTTGTGAGCCAGCACTGGGTGTCATTGATAGGTTTTAGACATTTCTTTGGAAAGCATCAGCAGCACATGCATGAGACTTGCTAGGCAGCAGTGTGAAAGAAAGTCTCACTCTCCAAGCACACTAGTTAATCATTGGGTGAATTTTTTAAAACTTGAGATTAATAATTTAGGTATATAACTTGATACAGAAAGATTCTAATTCTACAAGGTAAAAGAATGAGGACACTTGACACTAACTGACTATAACAAATCAGTGAGTTGTTTTGAATTTTTCTGTTCCTTGCTGTGCAAAATGCAGATAATTACAAGTATCACATAACTGTTGTGTGAAGCAAATTAGATCTTTTATGTAAAGAACTTTGCAGACTTTAAGCCCTGTCCAAATTCTATATGGTTGTTGTTGTTATAAATAGATTTTACTGCTTATCTTCATCTTAGTTCATCTTAGTTCCTCATCAGTTTTTCCCATCTGTAAAATGTAGGCACAAGGGCAGGGAACAGATAATTTTTCAGGTTCCATATCGCTGATTTCTATGAATGTACATCTTCCTCTATTATACTTCTCCCTTCTCCCTTGAGCCTTGGGATGGTCTTACCTTTCTCTCCTGCCCACCCCACTTCACCTCCACCTCTGTAGCCACTCAGGGTACCAGATGCATTGGTTGCTTTTTCTCAGCACACCTGAAATAACTTTTATTACCATTACCATAGCCCAGCTTTCCAATTCCCTAGTACCAGGTCCCTGAAGCAACTATATTATTTCCACTCTTAGAAGGTCAAAGATTCCTGAGTTAAAATGTACTGTGGAGATATGATTTTTTTAATTGATAGAGGTGTCACTGCCTGTGTTTTTGTAGTAAAGTATTTATGGAAGCCTGTCTGAGGGCACTGCTCCTTCAAGGATTTGGGAGGCTAAAAAGATATTGATTCACATTAGGGATCAAAGTGAAGAGGCAAGGTCTGACTCCTCAGTCTTTCCTTCTTGACTCTCCCAGCCTCCTTTTCCCCATTCCAGGTTTACTCTTACATTTCTTTCTCTCTGTTTTACTCTTCCTTTTTATTCTTCCTGATTCTTCACTCCCTCCTTTACTTTTCATGAAAAAGCCTGTTTTTCATCTTATAAGAGATTTGGGTTTTGATTGATTAAACACTTGGAAATGAATTTTGACTATTAAATGTTTGTAATTATTTGTTATCACGTGAAAAATAATAGCACTAAACATTGCTTTTTTTCACAGGATGGAGTCTTGGTGGATGAATTTGGATTGCCACAGATCCCTGCTTCATAGACTTGCATCATTCAAGTACATTGTATAAAATAAAACATGTTATGGGACTAGGAAATATTTATCTTTCCAAATTTGCAATAACAGACTTAGGTTTCTTTTCTTTCTTTGAAAGAAAAGTTAATTACATTGCTCTTTTATTTTTTTCCGTTAAGAGACTCATTGCTTGGGAAATGCTTTCTTTGTACTAAAATTTGATTCCTTTTTCTCTTATCAAAGACTAACTTACTTCAAAAAGTATCTTTGGCTTTGTATGACTTTTCATTCATTAATAGTTTGAAATAAAACCAAGGAAATGAGAATCTTTACAATCTTTGACAATGTAACTCTACAGTGTCAAAATGACCAGATAAATTGATAGGACAAAGGTAAGATTATTGGGGTTGTTCATATTATGATTCATTTTCTCTTGTGGTATTATAGGTTGGTTAAAGTGATGGCCTTTTTGATAAATTTTGTTGTGTCTTGTGAGCAAATCATTATTGTGCCCAGTATTGGAATGGAATTATCACTACTGTATCATGAGTGGATATTTTGATTCTGTATTTCTCTCAGTATTACATCCTGACTTGTAATCAACAACGAATATTTCTTGATATTTAATGTATAGGACATTTATTTATACTCAATAAATATTTTTCAAAAGGATATAATTTTAATAATATTACTTCAACTTAAAACTTCTACTCTAGAAACCAAATTTAATATAATTTTAATGTCTATTTTGCCTAAAACGCCATTACAGAAGCCCAATTAACCAGTAACATTGTATATAAGGGATAAGCAAGGAACAACTGGGCTTAAGGCCTGGGTCTACCATCTATTAACTACTGAGTAGTCTATTCTCTCTAAACTTCTGTTTCCTTATTAGTAAAATCGTGGTTAACTCACAAAGCTTTTGTGAGGGACAGTTGAGGTAATGGTCATGAGTACTGTGTTAACTGTAACATACGTTCCTGTATGAGGATTATTATCGATAAAAAAGCAGGGGTTTCCTTCTTTCCTTGGGAGGTGCCTGGAGTACTACAGCAAGTTCAAATTCCTGCCTGATTTCAGGATCTTTGATGATCCTCTCCTCCCTTCCTTACTTAACTTCTTGCCAACAGCATTCCCACTTCAGCCTGGCTGGGTGCCATAGTTCCATGTACAGCAGATTTTCACGTGTCTGCAGATCAAACCAAAAAATGTTTATGAACACCAGCTTTACAGAAGTCTCTGAACCAGCCCAGGGGTTACCAGGAACAGTCACAGTTCCTCTCTTCAAGAGTTTACTGTCTAGTTATAAGTGAGGATGACACATGTAATTGTTTCCCATCCCTACCAACCTCATCCTTTGAAGAAGCCTTCCAGAGGGAGCAAACATTACACTTCTCATCATTACCATCTTGAAACCTTTCTTGACTTCTCTATTCTGGTTTTTCTTCTAGTCTTGCCACTTGTTGTCTTCCATGGACACCTCTTTCTCACTCAGTGCCTTCAATATTTCTTCCATTGTAGTTCCAATCTGTACTTTCCCTGAGAAATCTCACACCCATGATTCCAACTACAGTATTATCAATGCACTTTTGACTCAAACTAACTGTCGCTAGGCTAGACATCTTATCCTTATTTTCAGTTCCAGGCCTTTCCATTGAAATGTCCCACTGTTTGAATATAACATATTCAAATTAAGATTTTTATCTTGGGGTTCACTCTCAGCAAACATTTCTCTTTGATGTTTTTGTCTTGCTAATGTTACCCATTTCTAATATAATGCGTATTTTAATGGGTGAAATTTAGCACTCTAGCTAGACCACATTAGTGCATTGAATACCAGTGAGCAATCATTCTGGGCAGTTCTTTACTTTCATGGCTTTTGTGACAGTTCTCTCTAGTTCTCATTTTCTTCTATTTCTTCCAAGACTTCTTTCTGAAGTCCTCATCTCTCCTGCCCTGTAGTGGTAGTGTTCTCTACTCACTTAAATTTAGTGATCTCATGACTTTAATTGCTAACTTTCAAATCTATCTTTGATTTTGTCCATGTTTCAGAATTCTATTCCTATCCAGCTCTTTGTCTAACAATTATCTGGATGTTCCAGAAACCCACAAGCACCTCATATTCAAATGGCCAAGACTACCTACCACCTTTCCGACCTGAATCTCCTGCTCCCATCTCAGTTAATGGAACCATTATCCTCCCATCATTCAAAACAGAAAGCTCTTGGGTTCTTGATGCCTACATTTTGCTTCACCTTATACTGTCAATTATCATTAAACCTTGCTTTTAGCCCATAAGTTTCTCAACTCCAACCCCTCCTCCCAGCTCTCCTTGTCCTAGACATCTCTCACTTATGCTTTCGGAATAAATGCTTTCTCTTCTTGCATAGTTTCACTTAGAAGTTCATTAATCACATATAGCTACACTTACCTTTCCAAAATACAAATCTGACTTAACTTATTTAGTGGTTCCCTAGTACTTCTAGCAGTGCATAAAAAACTGCCTAGGACCTGGCCTCTGCCTATGTGTAATGGTTTATTGCTTAGTCTTTTCAGAACAGCATTCTCTTTCTTTTAGGGAACTGCCTCCCCTATTTCAACCATGTGATCATTGGGAAAATGCCAATTTTATTTTCTGTACAGACAGCGTCTCACTACGTTGCCCAGGCTGGTCTCAAACTCCTGGGCTCAAGCAGTCCTCCTGCCTCTGCCTCCTAAAGTGCTGGGATTAGAGGCGTGAACCACCATGCCCGACTAAAACGCCAGTTTTAGAGTAGCCTTGTCCTTATTCTTCCAAGCCATAAGAGTATGCATGTAATCAGCCTGTGCTTATCAGAGTCCATCCCTCAGACTTTCTAAGTGGAAAGTAGGGAAAGTGCTTTTTTTCCTTTTCCTAGTCTTTTACTCTTTTTCAGTATGAGATTAAGGCCAGAGAGCCCCCAGAATAAGAGGCAGAATAAAAGAATACTCTGAATTCTGATACTTGAAATTTCCAGAGTGCCCCAGGTTTCTACAGCTTTTCCTTTGATTTCGTGAACTATCTGGGTATTCTGCCAATAAACCTCTCTTCTGCTTAAATTTGTTGGAGTTGGTTTCCTGTCACTTGCCAGTAAGAGTCCTGAGTAAATTAGCTGGGTATGGTGGTGTGTGCCTGTAGTTCCAGCTACTTGGAAGACCGAGGCAGAAGGATCGCCTGAGCCCAGCAGGTTGAGGCTGCGGTGGCCATGAGCGTGCCACTGCACTCCAGCCTGGGACGACAGAGTGAGACTCTGACTCAAAAAAATACATATATACAGAAAAAAAGAGTCCTGAGTAATTCCTCTGCAGTCTCTCTGTGCCTTATCCCACTTCTCAATCTTATGCTCTAATAATTGCTCTGCTTCTGGTCCCCCCATATCCACCATACAGTCATAATTCCATGCCTGTGCTTATACAGTTCTCCCAACCTGAAGCTTCCTTAATGCCTTTGTCATTCTGCTAATTTTTCCTGCATTGGGGAAAGGCCAAATGGCATGCCTGGGTCTGTATTAATACCAGTGAACTTAAGAAAAGTAAAGAGGAGAGAACGCAGCTTGTGGTAGAGAGCTCTAGGCACCAAAAAGCATCTGATCATCACTCCTATAGCTACCACCATACAACCTTACTGGTCAGTGTTTCACCTCTTAACCATTAGAGAGAGGCAGAACTGAGTGCAGGTGGTCTTAGGTTTTAATCTGTCAGCTCTGAGAGTTTGGTCAAGGTGGGGAAGGAGATTGGAATGATCCAATAGAGAGTAAAGTTTGACTTTTAGCATCCATATCCCTTAGTTTTCCTTTTATATTTTCTTATAGTTACATCACCTGGAGAGCTGTTAAAAATATTGATGCCGGCCGGGCATGGTGGCTCACGCCTGTAATCCCAGCACTTTGGAAGGTAGAGGCGAGAGGCTTGCCTGAGTTCAATGGTTCAAGACTACCAAGTAGTCTTCCAAGACTTGGAAGGCTGAGGCGGAAGGGTCGCCAGAGCCCAGTAGGTCGATGCTGGGGTGGCCGTGAGCCTGGCACTGTACTCCGGCCTGGGCGACAGAGTGAGACCCCCAACTAAAAAAAAAAAAAAAATTAGAGACTGAATTAGTAATAATTAATTAAAAAGTTCCTATAAGGAAAAGCCCAGATCCAGATGACTTCACTGGTAAATTCTACCAAATGTTCAAAGAATGAACACCAATCCATCACAAACTTCCAAAAACTTGAGGAGGAGGGAATATTCACAACCCATCCATGGATGAGAACTTTTACCTTAGGGCAATTATTGCCTACTCCTTTACCACAGAAATTGATGGCAACAGCCCAGGCTGCTGATCCATGAAAACAGGTTCAGACTGATCAGCCACCCTAAGGCACCAGCTCTCAACTTTAGCTACACATAAGAACTACTTGGAGAACTTTTGAAATTCCAAATGCCCATACTGTATCCAGATCTATTATATCAGAATCTACAGGGATAGGACCCAGGCATCAAATTTTTTTTTTTAAATCAGTCTCACTCTGTTGCCCAGGCTGGAGTGTAGTGGCATGCTCATGGCCACTGCAGCCTTTAACCTGCTGGGCTCAGGTGATCCTTCTGCCTCAGCCTTACAAGTAACTGGAACTATAGTCATGTGCCACCACACCCGGCTAATGTTTTTGATTTATTGTAGAGACGAGGTTTTGCCAAGTTGCCCCGGCTGGTCTTGAACCCGCAGGCTCAGGCATTCCACTCACCTCAGCCTCCCAAAGTGCTGGGATTACAGGCTGAGCCATTACGTGCTGAGCCACCAAACCCGGCCCAGTCTCTAATTGTTGTAGGTCTATTCAGATTTTCTATTTATTCTTGAATCCGTTTTGGTAGTTTGTATAGTCCTAGGAATTTGTTCATTCAACATAGTAATTTGTTGCCATACACTTGTTCATAGTATTCCCTTTTGATCCTTTTCATTTCTGTAAAGTTGGTAGTAGTGTTCCCTCTTTCATTACTTAATTTTAGTAATTTGAGTTTTCTTTCTTTCTTGGTCATTCTATCTAAAAGTTTGTCAATTTTAGCCAGGCATGGTGGCTCATGTCTGTAATCCCAGCACTTTGGGAGGCAGAAGGACTACCTGAGCTCAGGGATTTGAGACCAGCCTGAGCAACATAGCGAGACTTCATCCCTACAATCAATCTAAAAATTAGCTGGGGGTGGTGGTGCATGCCTGTGGTTCCAGCTTTTTGGAAAGATGAGGCAGAGGGAATCCAATAGGTCGAGGCTGCAGTGGCCATGAGCATGACACTGCACTCCAGCCTGGGTCACAGAGTGAGAATCTGGCTCAAAAAAAAAAAAGGTTGAGCCGGGCTCGGTGGCTCAGCCTGTAATCCCGTGCCTTGGGAGGCTGAGGTGAGTGGATTGCCTGAGCCCGCGGGTTCGAGACCTGCCTGGGCAACTTGGTGAGACCTCATCTCTACAATAAATCAAAACTTAGCCAGGCGTGGTAGCGCACGCCTGTAATTCCAGCTACTTGGAAGGTTGAGGCGGAAGGATCACCGGAGCCCAGCAGGTCGAGGCTGCGGTGGGCAGGAGCGGCCACTGCACTCCGTCTGGGCGACAGTGAGACTCCAACTCAAAAAAAAAAAAAAGTTTGTCATCTTTGTTGCTTTTGCTCAGTGAGCTCTTTTATGTTGATTTTTCTCTATTATTTTTCTGTTTTCTATTTCATTAATTTTTGGTTTTTTATTATTTCATTCCATCTACGTGTTTTGATTTAATTTGCTCTTCTTTTTCTTTTTCTTTTTTTAGATTGGAAAATATACTTTATTTAGAAAGTAAATTAAAGAAAGAGGAAATTTCATCTCCCCAAGATAGGGGAGGGGGCCAGAACTAGAAAACATGATAGCCATAGCTCAAAGAGCAAGTGGACACACCAGTGTTTTACAAAGCAATGGCCTGCTCTTCTTTTTCTAGTTTTTTAACATGGAAGGTTATTGATTTGAGATTTTTCTTCTTATTTATTTTGAGTTGGAGTCTCACTCTGTCACCCAGGCTGGAGTGCAGTGGCACTCTCATGGCCACCACAACCTCAACCTGCTGGGCTCAGGCAATCCTTCCAAGTAGCTGGAACAACAGGCGCGTGCTACCACGTGCAGCTAAGTTTTTGATTTTACTGTAGAGATGAGGTCTCGCCAAGTTACCCAGGTTGGTCTCAAACCCCTGGGTTCAGGCAGTTCTCTCACCTCTGCCTTCCAGAGTGCTGGGATTACAGGTGTGAGCTACTATGCCCAGCCTTTTCTTCTTTTTATTAATAAACTTTATTTTTTAGAGTTTGGGTTCATAGCAAGATTGAGTGGAAAGTGTGGAGTTTCCATATCACACACAACTTCTGGCACCACAGTGTACATTTGTTACAATCGATGAACCTATGTTGACACATCATTATCTCTTGAAGTCCACAGTTAACATTAGGGTTCATTCTTGATGTTGTACATCCTGTGGGTTTAGCAAATGTATAATGACATGTATCCATTATGTAGTGTCATACAGAATAGTTTCACTGCCCAAAAATTCCTCGGTGCTCTGTCTGTTCATCCCTTCCTCCTCCCTAACTCCTATCAACCACTGATCTTTTTACTGTCTTCATATTTTTGCCTTTTCCAGACCATCTTATAGTTAGAATCATAGTTTATAGCCTTTTCAGATTGCCTTCGCTTGCTTAGAAATATCCATTTAAGTTTTCTCCATGTCTTTACATGGTTTATAGCTCTTTTTTTTTTCTTTTGGAGTCTCACTCTGTTGCCCAGGCTGGAGTGCAGTGGCATGCTCATGGTCATCGCAGCCTCGACCTGCTGGGTTCAGGTGATCCTTCCACCCCAGCCTTCCAAGTAGCTGGAAGTACAGGCGCATCACCATGCCCAGCTAGTTTTTTAATTTATTGTAGAGACGAGGTCTCACCATGTTGCCCAGGCTGGTCTTGAACGCGTGGGCTCAGGCAATCCTCTCACCTCCACCTTCCAGGCGTAATTACAGGTGGGATTACAGGCGTAAGCCACCACGCCCAGCTGCTTGCTTCTATTTTGAATATAATGAGTACTGGGAGGCCCAGGCAGGAGGATTGAATATAACCTGGGCAACGTAGAGAGTCCTCATCTCTGAAAAAATAGGAATAACAATAATAATGAGTAGATTCTCTAGTGTGCCAGTTATTAATTTGCTTTTTAATTCTAAGTTTATCCATTTTGCCTGCTCTGCAAAATGTACTTGAGCCATTTATTTATTTACTTTTGAGTCAGAATCTGTCACCCAGGCTGAAGTGCAGTGGTGGAGTACAGTGGCACACTCACAGTCACCACAGCCTCGACCTGCTGGGCTCAGGCAATGCTTCCACCTAAGCTTTCCAAGTTGCTGGAACTACAGGCATGCACCACCATGCCTGGCTAATTTTTGATTTATTGTAGAGACGAGGTCTTGCCATGTTGCCCAGGTTGGTCTCAAACCCCTGGCCTCAGGCAATCCTATCGCCTCCACCTCCCAATTGGGTCCTTTAAATATTTATCCTCTGCTAGCTGGCAGTTATTAAGCTTTGTCAGTAGAGGGTACTGAAGAGATAGGGCAGGAGGAAAGGTTTTTGCATCCTGTTTCTGGTGTTTCAGTTAGGCAGACTTCTTTGGTGTGGGCAACTTCTCTAGTACCGGGCTCCTGCAGTGTACGTGGCTTCTTCTTGCTTGGCCACCCCGCAGTATGTAGTGGCCAGTGGTACTTCTCCTGGTACTTGTTGGGCGTGGTTTGTAATAGAGTGCCTTCTGGTGAATCACCTCCCCAAGAATGGCTTTCACTAGTACTGCAGAAGATGAATGTCTGGCAACTTCCTGGCATCCAGTGATCCACTGGCATATCCTCTAACAAGTTCTGCACCTCAGTTCTGGTCTGGGCTCTTCCTTGGACACTCTTATCTCAGCCCTAGAGATAGTGACTGTTCCTTATATCTGCTAATCCTGTATTCTGTTTTACTTTTTTACTAGCCAATCCCTTATTACTCCAATCCCCTGTTATAGTTACTAAGTGTTTAAATAAAACTTTCTTTGTTCAAAAAATGTGGTTCCTGTTCAGAAAGTGGTGTTTTTCTCTTTTGATCGGACCTAGACTGATATACTTGGTAATTTCTAAAGGTAACAGTAAAGTTTGTTTGGTAAATTGATGTCAAAATAAGGATTTATGTTCAACAAAGGACAAAATTAATACTTAATGAATAGAAGACAATTTAAACGTCTAAGGCTGACAAGGAATTGATACCTACAATATACATGAAGCCATCAGCAGAAAAATACAGCATCCCCAGTAGAAAAATGGGCAGTGGATATGGATAAGCAGTTTATTTATTTATTTATTTTTATTTTTTGAGTCAGAGTCTCACTCTGTCGCCCAGACTGGAGTGCAGTGGCATGCTCCCGGTCACCGCAGCCTCGACCTGCTGGGCTCCGGAGATCCTTCTGCCTCAGCCTTCCAAGTAGCCAGAACTACAGGCGCGTGCTACCACGCCTGGCTAATTTTTGATTTATTGTAGAGACAAGGTCTCGCCAAGTTGCTCAGGTGGGTCTTGTACCTGCGGGCTCGGGTAATCCACTCACCTTGGCCTCCCAAAGTGCTGGGATTACAGGCTGAGCCACCGAGCCCGGCCGGATAAGCAGTTTAAAAAGAGGAAACCTGCTAGGTGTGGTGGCTCATGCCTGTAATATCCCAGCACTTTGGGACGCAGAGGTGAGAGGATTGCCTGAGCTCAGGGGTTCGAGAACAGCCTGGGCAACTTGGCTAGATGTTGTCTCTACAATGAATCAAAAAAATTAGCCACATGGTGGTACCTGCCTGTGTTTCCAGCTACTTGGAAGACTGAGGCGGTAGGATCACCTGAACCCAGCAGGCTGAGGCTGCAGTGGCAGTGGCTATGAGTATGCCACTGCACTCCAGCCTGGGCAATAGAGTGACTCCAATTCCAAAAAAAAAAAAAAAAAAAAAAAGGGCAAAGAAACCCAAAAGGCCCGCAAGAAATGTATGAAGGCTGGGCATGGTGGCTCACACCTGTAATCCCAGCACTTAGGGAGGCAGAGGCAAGAGTCCAGGGGTTCAAGACTAGCCTGGGCAACTTGATGAGACCTCATCTCTACAACAAATCAAGAAAAATTAGCTGGGTATGGTGGTGTACACCTGTAGTTCTAGCTACTTGGAAGACAGGTGGAAGGATTGCCTAAACCCAGCAGGTTGAGGCTGCAGTGGCTGTGAGTGTGTCACTGCACTCCAGCCTGGATGACAGAGTGAGACTCCGACTCAAAAAAAAAAAAAAAGAAAAAGAAAAAGAAATGTTTGAACCCATTAGTAATCGGAAAAAAGCAAATTAAAGCATCAAGATATCACACCTGTTGGTTTGGAAAAAGTTTGAAAGCTATATAATGGTTATATCTCAAATATACCTCAGTTCTGTCCCCTACTCTCCAGCACATTTGGCGTCACTCTAGTCAAAGACCACCATCATTTTCTACATGAGCATATAATACAGAAATGTATCTGGCCTGTCCAGTCCTATTCATTCTTCCCATGGGAGCAAGATAAATCTTTAAGAATAAATTATATACCACTCCTTTGCTTAGAACCTTTCAAGAACAGCATTCCATTGCTCTTAGGATAAAATTCAATATCAAGGCATGATCTTCTCCCTATCTGCCTCCCAAGTTTCATAATGTGCCCCCTTCCCTTGCTTATTGTGCTCCAGCTACTGACTAAAGAAGTTTCAGCATCTTGAACATTGCAAGTTCTTTCCCTTCTCATAGCCTTTGCACATGCTGTTGTTCCTCTGCCTAAATCTTTACATGGCTTTCTTCTTTTCATTCTTCATTCTACTCAAAGAAGCCTGGTCACCTTTTCTGGAACAGATTCTGATAGTCTCTATTACTGTAGTCCTGCTTATTTATTTGATAACACATAATATGTAATTGTTTTGTTTGTATACCTAGTTTTTTATGTTTTAAAAATTGTTTAGAGACAGGGTCTTGCACTGTTGCTCAGGCTGGAGTGCAGTGCCACGATCACAGCTCACTGTAACTTCAAACTCCTGGGCTCAAGTAACCCTCTCACCTCAGCTTCCCACGTTGCTAGGACTACAGGTAGAAGCCACCATGCCCAGCTAATTTTTAAAAAAAATTTTTGTAGAGATGGGGTCTTGCTATGTTGCCAAGGCTGGTCTCAAACTCTTGGCCTCAGGTGATCCTCCTATCTTGGTTTTTCAAAGCACTGGGATTACAGGCATGAGCCACCACATCCAGCCTGTATACCTAGTTTTTATCTCCCCTATTAGACAGTACACTCACTTCATGAGGGAAGGACTGGACCATCTTTGTCTTTTTCACCATTTACCTCCAGCATTTAAAGCAATGACCAAGACAGAGTATACATTAAGATGTGAATGAATGAATCTATTTCATGTTCTTGGAAAATCCTGAATCTGTGAATTACCTTATAAATGCAGATGCTTCACACTTAAATGTTGTATTCTATTTAGTGATGCAAATGTCATGGTGTAATTCAGGCAGAACTATGTTCTACAGAACTAGATAATTTTCTCTTAAATTTGCCTTTTAAACTGTCTTGTATCTGAAAGTGATCATGTATTCCTCAAGAATTGTTTGTGTTGTACTATGAGCATATTCTCAAAGGAGATTAGAAGACTGAATGACAGCAAGGAGCATACATGGGCCTGATCTAAGAGAAGATTTGCTTCTCAATGGAGGAGAGACTGTATCAAAGAATTGGCCAGAGCTTGGTGCAACACTTCCCGAACTGATTTTTAGTTTCCCATTCATGGTATTGGGTAAGATTAAATAAGTCAGATTCTGGGAAACATCCTGTCAATTACTGTGATTGTTTTAGCCATGGAGGCTACGCTTTGGATAGAGATACAATTTCATCCTGAAAGGAATGGATGTTCCCAATAAATTACTTCAGGAAAGACTTGGATGGATAGGGAGGTAAGGAAGGATTTCTTTTAATCTCTGTGTTCATAGTAGAGGTTTAGTGAGAAGATTCTGGTTTCCATTACATTAAGCCAATGCTCTGTCATGTTAGAATTTCTGGTTCTAGAATTTCTGGTTCTAGGCAAGTTTGGACCCATAGGGTTTGGTTAATTTTAGTCTCACTTGTAAACTGCTTCCTGCTTGGCCTTTGATCCTTAAGCCTTCTTTAAAATTTTGTTAAATGTTACACCTTTGTCTTTGCTGTACTTTGGGGAATTAAGGGATATTATTGAATCTGTTTGAAACCAACTAGTGTGAGTCATTCTTCATTCAAGGGAAGCCAGTTAAGAGTTTGCAAGAGTGACCTACAAAATGCCATAGCAGCAGTGGTCTGAACCAAAAGAGCTGGAGTTGGGAGCAAGCAATGGGCCAGTTGCTTCAAACATAATAGAGTATTCCTAAAGCGTTCCCAGAAATGTTTGATTGGGGAAAGGTTAAGATACCCATTAGAATGGCTTTCCTGCAGTCTGTGGAATTAGGCATTAAAAAGGAGTTCTATCCCCACGATCAAAGGGGTCAGAGACATCTTGGCAATGTTTTTAATTTCTGGAAAGGACAGCCAAAACCGAACCTAAACCAAAAACTAAATTAAAGTCTTATTTTAAAATCCTGGGGCAACCCCCTTGGGTCCCTTCCCACTGTGGGAGCTTTTCCATCCTCTCAGTAAATGTTGCTTTCTCACTAAATAAACAAACAAATAAAATTCCGCGTTTCTCTAATATTAGTGAGGTCTTTCCATAATTATTGCCCACTTATTTTCCTGTTAGTTGGCTTTGGGAGTCCTTTATCCAAACGGATTGGGAAAATAACAGCAAAACAATTCCATACGTTAATTTAAAATTCTGTACTTTAAAATTTTGTAGACAGGCATGGTGGCTCACGCCTGTAATTCCAGCACTTTGGGAGGCGGAGGAGAGAGGACTGCTTGAGTCCAGGAGTTCAAGACCAGCCTGGGCAACACGATGAGACCTTGTCTCTATAATAAATCAAAAAATTAGCTGGGCATGGTGGCCTACGCCTGTAGTTCCAGCTACTTGAAAGGCTGAAGTGGAAAGACTGCCTGAGCCCAACAGGTTCAGGCTCCAATGGCCAAGAGCGTGCCACTGCACTCCAGCCTGGATGAGACTGCGACTCAAAAAAAAAAAAAAAATTTTGTGAGTCACAACAAGCTTTCCCCATGTTTAGTGTCCAACTGTATTTGTTTTGTCATTTGCCTGTTCAGTCGTTTTCTAACTGACTTGTAGAAGCAAGAGCCCTTTGGATGTTTGTTTTGCCGATTTCTTCCCCAGATTGCCTTTTGACTATCAGTACTTTTTTTGTTTGTTTCTGTCGGGGTCTCACTCTGTCACCCAGGGTCTCACTCTGTCACCCAGGCTAGAGTGCGGTGTCACGATCATGGCTTACCGCAGCCTCGACCTACTGGGCTAAGGCGATACTCCCGCCTCTGCCTCCAGAGCAGCTGGGGTTACAGGCGCGCGCCACCACGCCCAGCTAATTTTTTGATTATTTGTAGAGACGAGATATCGCTCTATCGCCCAGGCTAGTCTCGAACTTCTGGGCTCAAGTGATCCTCCCGCCTCGGTCTCCCAAAGTGCTGGGATCACAGGCGTGAGCTATCGCGCCCAGCCAGGTTTTGTTTAATAATCCCCAAACCAATCTACCCTAAAAGGTGACGTCTGAGCTCACTTCCGAAGACCAGCTGACGTTGGGCGGGTGGCAGGGCGTGCAATGGGGTGAGCACAGCGAATCTCAGAAAGAAAAACACCAAACATTACGCAAGTCCCTGCCCCGCCTCCCGCGCCTCTTGCTACCGCCAGGACTTGTCTCCTTTTTCTGGCCGACGTCTGGCGCGCCTGTCTGACGTCACGGACGTGCCACACGGGAGGTTCGGGGCACGCAACCTCCGTGGCGGTCTATTCGGCGCGCCGATGCGAACATTCTGGCGGCGCCGGAAGTCCGGGGCACGTGACCGGGTGACAGTGCTCGCCTGGCTGCTTGGCTGACTGGCTAGCGTTAGGAGCTGCGGCGCGGGATGGCGGAGGCACCTCCTGTCTCAGGTATTGTCCCTGCCTGCGCGGGACTGGGCCCCCTCTCAGGGAACGGAAATTGGGTCAGTGACGAAGTCCTAGGGCGCTGATCGTTCCTATCGCGAGATTGGCGCGTGCTGGGGTTGCGGATAGTGGCTCGGAAGGGCCAAGCCATGCGCGTCGTGCTTACGGAATTCTCTATCGTCCTTGGATGGTGGAGTCCGGTAGATGGGCTTCGGAGGAGAGCGGGCTGGTTCCCGACGCCCGGCGAGTTGGTGTGGGTGGTTCCCGCCCTCACACAGGGCTCTTTCTGGGGCAGCAGCGCACTGACCTCGACAGGCGGGCGTCGGCCGAGTCACCGCCCGTGACCGTGGCGGGCTCTTGCTCATACCTCCTGGGGTGGCCGCGCGGGCGCGAGCGGAGTACCAGTGGTTTCGAATCTCAGCCAGCCGCGGACTCTGTGTGACTCAGTTTTTTAATCCGTCAGTAGGGAGTACATAGGTTAATTCCTTGGAAGGCTCTCACCCTGTTTCGTACTTGTCCTATAATTATTAACTCATTTTCCCTCCCGGAGTTTCCTCCGTATGTAGAGAAAGCCACATTGTCTGTTAATATAATATCTATTTGCACGTCCTTCAGGGTGTACCTAGAGCAGTGTTTTCCAAACTTTTTGGACAGCGACCGAAAAGTAACATTTTGCACCACGACCTTAGTGCACACTTACGTAAGCATAAAAGCGAAACAAAAGTTTCAGTAGGCAGTGGTTCCCTTTACAATATACTCTGTTTTCTACTTTGTTTTTAAAAATTCTTGCCACATTTGATTTGATTTGGTGACCCATTCTTTCTGAAAAACGGCAGCAATTTGTAGAGATGAGGTCTCACCAAGTTGCCCAGACTGGTCTTGAACCCGTGAACTCAGGCAGTCCTCTCACCTTGTCCTCTCAAAGTGCTGGGATTATAGGCATGAGCCACCATGCCCGGCCTATTCCATGTTCTTATTTTAGCATCATTTTTAGCCCACACCCCCTTTCCCAAGGTCCTTAAACAGCAGACTAGCCTAGTCCAGGGAGTATCTTTCTGCCTATGAGCAGACTTCAGTGCCAGCTGTGCCTCAATTTCATAATCTACCAGTTGGATTTTTCCTTATTCTTCTCCACCCACCTGTTGGGCACCACTTGTGCTGCTTTTTTATCTTGGATTCAGGGTACCACTTACTTGTATTATAACCATGCCTCAGTGATGAGATCTGATCTTGGCCATGATCCATTTTCCTGATTATTTTGTCCTTTTTCCCTTTCTCATGTCTCTTAGGGTTTTTTTTGTTTTTGTTTTTTGAAGACTTCGCCTACTGCCTCATGCCTATTTGGGCATGTACTGTATATGAATAGGTGCAGCCCTGTCTGGACTCTCTGGTTGCACCATGCTCAATGTGAAACACCCTTTTCCCATCCTTTATGAGGCTACTCTGGACGTCTTTACTGACCTTATCTCTTTCCCTTCTCCAGCCTTGCTGCTTCAAGCTGGAGAGAACTACACAATACCCCTTGGTCCAATCTACCTGCTCTTACCTTTAAGTTATCTTTAATGTTTCCAGAACACCTCTGCCACCTTCTGAATTTGTCTAATCCTCTTGTCACTTTGTGAGGCCCTCCACCCCACTCCCTAGAACTCTGCCTATGTGAAAGCTTCCAGGATAAAGCCCGGATTAAATGAGAGGTTATTCTATGAACTTTATGATCTCATTCAATTCTCATATGTGTATCTATGGTACCCACTGCCCAACCTCTGTCGGTATAAGAGCATGGTCCCTAATGCTACACATTCTGAGTTGGAATCCTGCATCTACCTTGGAACACCTCTCTGGCCTTGAGCAAGTTACTTTCTCTGTGCCTCAATTTCCTCATTGGGAATGTAAGGATTAAATGAATTAACATGTAAAGTGCTTAGAGTTTTACCTGGCACATAATAAGTGTTAGGTCTTATTATTACGCCTGAAACCCTCAATCTCTGTACTGCACCTATCTGTGCTCAAGCCTGTGTATTTCAGATAGTCTGTAGTCCTATCAGCAATAATAAAGTACTATTTTGTTTTGTTTTGTTTTGTTTGGGACAGGGTCTCACTCTGTTGCCCAGGCTGGGGTGCAGTGGCATTATCCTGGTTCACTGCAGTCTTGGCCTCCTTCCATCTCAGCCTCTTCAGTAGCTGGGACTATAGACATGTGCCACCATGCCCAGCTAATTTTTTAAGGTGTTGTAGAGCCGAGCTCTCATTATGTTGCCCAGGCTGGTCTTGAACTTCTGGGCTCAAGCAATTCTCCCACCTCAGCCTCCCAAAATGCTGGGATTACAGGCATGAGTCATTGCACCTGGTCATATAGTGCCATTTTAACCACTTTATATTTGTTATTAACTTGCTTTACTTTTCATAGCAACTCTTTGATGTAGAGATTTTTACTATTTCCACTACATATAAGAAAACTGGAGCTGGCCGGGCTTGGTGGCTCAGCCTGTAATCCCAGTGTTTTGGGAGGCCGAGGTGAGTGGATTGCCTGAGGCTGCGGGTTCAAGACCCACCTGGGCAACTTGGCGAGACCTCATCTGTACAATAAATCAAAAATTAGCTGGGCGCGGTAGCGTGTGCCTGTAGTTCCAGCTACTTGGAAGGCTGAGGCAGAAGGATCGCCGGAGCCCAGCAGGTTGAGGCTGCAGTGACCGGGAGCGGCCACTGCACTCCAGTCTGAGTGACAGAGTGAGACTCCAACTCAAAAAAAAAAAAGAAAACTGGAGCTAAGTAACTTGCATAAAGTCACAATGAGTAATGGACAGAGACTTAAATCAATATCTTCCAGGCCCTGTTCAATTCGTAGTGTATTCTATATGCTATACATAGTTCTGACTTTGTTAGTAACTAATTTTATGTCTTTAGGCAAATAATTTCATCTTTGGGCTTCAGGACTGAGTTGACTATACCAAGAAGCATCTTAAGAGTGAGGGAAATGAGTGGGTCAAAGGGAGTATGCTTAATTTTTTAGATTTTGAGATACTAGATCGTATCATAGAGGTTATATATGGAAAACCCAAAATATATTCCTAGATGGAAGAGATGAAAACTATTACTCTATACTCACTAAGTGCTATCTATGAAATCTTATTTAAATTTCTCAATAACCCTTTGAAATAAGTATTATCATCCCTCATTATAGATGAGGAAACTAAGATTAAAAGCAGTCAAGTGATAACCCTAAGCTCATCCCATAAGTTAGAGCCCCAGACTTTACGTCCATTTTGGCCTGCTCTAAAGCCTATTTACTAATATTACACAACTCTAGAGGTTTTTTGTTTGTTTGTTTTACTTTACAGTTTTGAAAGACCACTTGGATTCTGATGATTGATATCTCACCCTTGAACTGTTAGCGGACCTTAAATTTTTTAATAAAATAAATACTTGTATACATAGTGCCTTGTGGCTCAGGTGAGCATTTTGACTCAGCAACACTTAGCTGTCAATTGCTGTTGGTGTGTGATTGCTGGACATGGATGATTGGTTAGTCTTCCACAAGTGCCTTGAATGTATTACCTTCACAGGAAACATAGATCTCACAGCCTGTTTTGTCCAAAGTCCTTAGAAAAATAATTTTTATATATGGCTTAAAGTCTATGGGCTTCATGGTAAAAATTAAATTTCTTTACTGGCATGTCTATTTCTTATGTCCTAGGTACTTTTAAATTCAATACGGATGCTGCTGAGTTCCTTCCTCAGGAGAGAAAAAATTCTGGTCTAAATTGTGGTACTCAAAGGAGACTAGACTCTAATAGGATTGGTAGAAGAAATTATAGTTCACCACCTCCCTGTCACCTTTCCAGGCAGGCACCTTATGATGACATCTCTGCTGTTCATCAGCATAGTTATCCTCCTTCAGGAAGCAAGCCTAAGAGTCAACAGACTTCTTTCCAGTCCTCTCTTTCTAATAAATCACTCAAGAGCCATGGCCTTCAGAGTCAACCTTGGCAGAAATTGAGGAGTGAGAAGCACCATATCAGAGTCAAGAAAGTACAAGGTCTTACTGAGCAGACCTCAGATACAGCTGGATTAGAAAGTGTGGCAAGATCAGAGAGTGGGACAAACCCCAGAGAGCACAGCCCTTCTGAGAGTGAGAAGGAAATTGTGGGTGCAGATCCCAGAGGAGCAAAGCCCAAAAAAGCAGTGCAATCTGTATATAGCTATGGTAGAGGACCAAAAGTCAAGGGGAAGTTCAAATGTGAATGGGGTAATAGAATGACTCCAAAACTTGAGGATGCTGGACCTGAAAATACCAAACCTGTAGGAGTTTTTCACCCTGACTCTTCAGATGCATCCTTTAGAAAAGGAGTATTGGATGTGTATGGAGCCAGACGAAATGAGCAGAGAAGATACCCACAGAAAAGACCTCCCTGGGAAGTGGAGGGAGCCAGGCCACGACCAGGAAGGAATCCACCAAAACACGAGGGCCAGCGACAAACAAATGCAGGACCCAGAAACAGTGTGGCCCCCACTCCAAAGGATAACCTCAGTGAAAGACCAACAAAATCTACCTGTGACAGTGGGAACTTAGCCGTCATCAACAAGTCTTCCAGAAGGATTGACCAAGAGAAATGCACTATACGGAGGCAGGATCCTCAAGTGGTATCTCCTTTCCCCCGAGGCAAACAGAACCATGTGCTAAAGAATGTGGAAACGCACACAGGTAAGCCTATCTAGATGTGTGAAGTATTTTGTTTTTTGCTTTTTTAAACTTGAATTTCAAGCTAGGCAGTATATTCACACAATTTAGAAACCAGAATGTATAAAAAGGTACACAGTGAAAAGTCTCTGTCTTTAGTCATCATCTGCCTAAGTTCTGCCACCACTTGCTGCTCCCCTCCCCAATTGGTAACCACTTCGTTTTTTGTTTGTTTGTTTGTTTGAGTTGGAGGTCTCACTCTGTTGCTGAGTTTGGAGTGCAGTGGCATGATCATGGCTTACTGCAGCCATGGGCCCACCTCCTGGGCTCAGGTGATCCTTCTGCCTCAGCCTCCCTAGTAGCTGGGACTACAGGTACGTGCCTCCATGCCCGGCTAATTTTTTGTAGAGATGAGGTCTCAGTATGTTGCCCAGGTTGGTCTCAAATTCCTGGCCTCAAGTGATTCTCTTGCCCTGGCCTCCCAAAGTGCTGGGATTTCAGGCGTGAGCCACCACACCCAGTCTCCTCCACTTAGTTTTATATATGTCATAAGCAAATACAAATAAGAATTCTTTTTCCTTTTTTTAAAAATAAATTTTGTAAGGATTTTTAAAAAGCAGATCTTAATGGTGTATATGTCTGCTTAGAAGATTTTTGTGAGTTATGAAAGCACAAGGAGGGGATGGTAACATCTCTACTATTTCTGTTGGTTTCATCCTGCATCTTATCTGCCTTGTCTTGTCTCATCAGTTGCAACAGTACCTAACTGGTTTCACCGTCTCTTAATTTGCTCCTCTTCAGTTTATTTGGTATACCAGCACCAGCATTAGAGAGTGATCTATCTAAAACATACGGAGCTCTGTCACTCCCCTGCTTAATTCCGTTTATTAGTTCTCATCTCAGACTGTAGATCCTGGTTTCTGCTCAACAGTCCTATCTTCTGCTGCCTCAGTAGCCACCACGTTTTATTCCCTGGATTCTGTACTGTTTTGTCTTTTCGCGTTGTTACACATGGTTCCCTCTGACTAGAATTTCTATCACTCAACTCACTGGCAAATTCTTACCTATTTTTCAAAAGCTACTTGAGTCACATGTCCAAGGAACCTCTTCTCTTGATCTCTTCTAGCCCTTACCTTTATATCTTTCCCTTATATATACATGCTTCTATTATAGAATGTACTACTGAAAACCATCATTTGTTCATTTGTTTATATGTCGTGGCCCTCCACTAGTCTATAAGATCCTTAAAAGCAGAGGCTATCTTTTTTTTTTCTCCATTTTTTTGGTAACCCTGCTGCCTCACATAGCTCTTACAACATATTGAAATGCTCAGCTCTGACTGTTAGAAAATTTGTCCTGGCCAGGCATAGGCACAGATTTACAGAAAAATTGCAAAGATAATACAAAGAATTCCCATAGGTCCTTCACCCAGCTTCCTTTGATGTTAACATTCTATATAACTAGTGCACCTTTGTCAAAACTAAGAAATTAACACTGAACTACAGACTTTATTCAAATTCCACCACTTTTTTCAGTAATGTACTTTTTCTGTTCCAGGATCTAATCCAGGATACGACATTGCATTTAGTCATATCTACTTAGTCTTCTCTCATCTGTGACAGTTTCTTAGTCTTTCCTTGTTGGAAAAAGTGTCTTTGCTTTAGTTTTGTTTTATTTTATTTACTCCTTGTTCAAAGACAATAAAAAACTTGGTTAAGTTTGAGTTGTCTGGGAGACTTAATGGACATATTTAGTAGGGAGTTGGATATAAAATAATGGGAAGAAATCTAAATTTGGGGATTATTAGTATAGAGATGACATATAGTGGACTAGAGGAAGCCCCCTAAGTTGTGAATGCAGTTAGAGAAGAAAAGTTTGAGGACTGAGCCTTGCCATAGCCCAGTATATCAAGGTCGAAAGATGGGAATTCAGCAAAGGAGATGGAGAATGCATAGCACTTGAGCTAGGCAACAGACCACTTTCTGAATGCCAAACAAAAAGATTTAAGGAGAAGGGAGTGATCAGTTGTTCCAAAAACTGCTGATAGATCTAGAAAGGTAACACCTGCATATTGACTGTTGGATTTGTCAACAGGAAGGCTATTGGTCTTGACAAGAGCAGTTTTGGTGGAGTGGTGGAGATGAAAGATTGATTGGAATGGAAAGAGGATCACCCCAAACTTAAGTCTCTATGGTTATTTGAGAGGGGACTCTCATTCTGTACTAAAAGAACCTAGCACTACTGTTCTCTCAAACTGACTGGATCCATTATAGGTGGTTTTGTTATATTTAGTATGTTTCTGCCATGCTCCTACTCATAATTGACCTACAGCCTTCTCTCAGTTCACAGCTCTCCTAATAGCCTCTCAGAGCCCAGTGTTATCCTTTATTCCACTTAATTTAGTTTCTGGAAGATGGGAAGAACACGCTCTGTCTTCCCCAGTGTCATTTCTAAGCCATTATTTTACTTTTGCATCAAAATCCCTGCTCCATTGAAGCTGTTTAGATTCATTACTTTCCATGTCTCCCTGTCTTTGTCATCTATCATTCTCCAAATCTCCCATCTCTGCCTTTATTTAATGATGTATCTTGCCTATAGCTTTTCTCTACCCCAGTGGATCTCAAGAGTGCAGTCCTGGACAAGCAGCCATCAGCAATACTTGGGAATGTTAGACATACAAGTTCTTCAGCCTCACCTCAGACTTACCAACCAGAAATTCTGGGAGTGGGGCTTAGTAATCTTCATTTTTTTAACAAGCCTCCAGGTGATTCTAGTGCATACTCAAGTTTGAGAATGATCTACCCTAAAATTCGCTGTTATTCTGGGAGACTTTAGTGATCCCGTGGATTGCGCCATCCTCAAGTTCTTTGATCTCAACTGCAGTGACCTTCACCTTTATTCCACCTCCAGACATACTCCCAGGGAAATAACAGTCGAGATGCCCATCTCTGAAATCTAAAGTCTTTTTTTTTTAGTTGTAGTCTCTGTCACCCAGGCTGGAGTGCAGTGGCACACGGATGGCCACCACAGCCTCAACTTGCTGGGTTCAGGCGATCCTTCCACCTCAGTCTTCCAAGTAGCTGGAACTACAGGCATGTACCACCCCGCCCAGCTAACTTTTACATTTATTTTAGAGATGAGATCTCACCAAGTTGCCCAGGCTGGTCTCCAACCCCCGGGCTCAGGCAGTGCTCTTGCCTCTGCCTCCCAAAGTGCTAAGATTACAGACATGAGCCACTGTACCCAGCTAATCTTAAAGTCTTATGTTCAGCTTTTTGAACATAACCACTTGTCCTGGCTGTCTCAGTCTGTTGCACCTACTACCAGTTTTGTCAGCTTCCTGCTCTTCTTTATTCTTTATTTACAGCCTGGGCCTTACTGTATGTTATCTGAAGTGTTATCTTTTTGCCAGGCCATTTGACAGAATCTTATTCTGAAAAATCCACTTTTTCCATTCCACTATCAGGGTAACAGAATGCTGGTTTTTGTTTTTGAGTTGGTGTCTTGCTCTGTCACCCAGGTTGGAGTATAGTGGCACGATCATGGCTCACCACAACCTCAATCTCCCAGGCTCAGTCAATCCTTCCGCCTCAGCTTCCCAAGTAGCTGGGATTATATACATGTGACACCATGCCAAGCCTAGCTAAGATTTTTTTTTTTTAGAGATGGGATCTTGCTGTGGTGCCCAGGTTGGTCTCAAACTCCTGGGCTCAAACGATCCTCCTGCCTCAGCCTCACAAAGTGTTGGGATGACAGGCATGAACCACCACACCTGGCTCAGCTAACTTTTTTATTTTTGTAGATACAGGGTCTCACTATGTTGCCTAGGCTGGTCTCGAACTCCTGGGCTCAAACAGTCTTTCCGCTTTGGCCTCCCAAAGTGCTGGGATTATGAGTATGAGCCACTCTGCCCAGCCTAGAGCGTTGTTTTAGGAAATCCGATAACCATACAGATTTGGTGCTGCTACAAACTCATTCACCTTCTTACAGAAACCTTCCTGATCACATTTTTATTTTTACTTTTTTTGAGTCAGAGTTTCATTCTGTCCCTCAGACTGGAATGCAGTGACACACTTATCATAGCTTTGATCTCCTGAGCTTAGACGATCCTTCTGCCTCAGCCTCCTGAGTAGCTGGAAATACAGGTACATGCTACCACATCTGGCTAATTATTTTTTTGTAGTGACAAGGTCTTGCTATGTTGTTCAGGCTGGTCTTGAACTCCTGGGCTTAAGTGATCTTCCCACCTCAGCCTCCCAAAGTGCTAGGATTACAAGCGTGAGCCACTGTGCCCGGCCCTGATCACCTTTTCAGAAACTATAATATTTCCCCCACTGCCAGCATTCCCTATTCTCCCTCCTTGGTCTGTTTGTCTCTATAGCACTTATTCGTATCTGATGACACTACATAGTTTCATTATTTATTTGTTTATTGTCCATCTTCCCCCACTATTAATAAGCTTTGTAAGGGCAGAAGAGTTTTGCCTATTGTGTTCACCGTCTATCCTTAGTGTTGAAAGAATGCCTAGGTTCCCAGTAAATATTTTTGGACAGTGGTCTCCAACCTCAGTTGTTTTTTAGCACTGTCCTTGTCTTTTTATATGACATTGGTCAGCTTTCCTTCCCATTTTCGTTTAACACTACTCCAAGCCTCTTCCCTGTTATTCTAATTTTCCTAACGTTCATCTTCTTTAGTCTCAGTGAAGCTTCTTGCCTCCTACTCCACTGAGAAAAGGGAGATCATTGAGCATAATTGCCTCAACTTATTGCTCCCACTCTCAAATTCAGAGGCGTCTGTGCCATCTTTTATCTTTCATTCTGAGATCTCCTTTATTTCCTTTCATCAACCTTTTCACTAATCTGCCTTCTTAGCTTGAAGCTCTTTCCAAGTCTGCTCTATCCTCTAAAAAGTACTTCCCTTGCTACGTAGCCTCCCACTAAGATTTCTCTCCTTCCACTCTAATCAAGTAAGAGTCATCCACTCCATTTCTGCCTTCCTATTTTGATTCACTTCTCTGTCCTCTGTCATCATCATCACTTGGCTCAGGGAGCTATTGGTAGGGTCATGAATAGCTTTGTGTATGCCACATCCAGTAGCAAGTTTCTCTTTCTCCACCTCTTTCTTAACTGTTGGTACTTTCTAGAGTTTTGTCCCAGCCCTCTTTTCTTGTCACTTGATAAGATCTCATTGGGAGATTTCAGCCAGTTTTGTACTTTAAACCCTTGCCTCTATACGATGCTGATTTCTGACCCTTTATCTCCAACCCCCATTTCTCAGTATATATTCTGTCTCTTTATTTGCTTTTTCATGCAATTTGAATGGAAAACTTCAAAGATACAAACTTTTTTTTAAAATTTGCGCTGGCATAAGTTTGTCTTGTATAGTCACCAGCAATCTCTTTATGTCCCTTCAGAGGGGACAGTTGAGTGTAAAGGGTTAGCTTTGTTATTCAGAGATGTTAACCTATTCAGAGTAGTTCAGAGTAGGGTAGCCGTACTTTTCTCTCTCTTTTTCTTTTTTTTTTTTTTCTTTTTTTTGAGTCAGAGTCTCACTCTGTCTCCCAGGCTGGAGTGCAGTGGCACGCTCATGACCACCATAGCCTTGACCTGGTGGGCTCAGGCGATCCTTCTGCCTCAGCCTACCAAATAGTTGGAACTA
>CAUYQG010049616.1:0-10448 GCA_963574415.1 Tarsius wallacei | reverse complement strand
TAAAAGTGGAGGTGTCTGAGGGCTGGGGAGACCACTGAAAGGGATGACCAAACCAATTAAAATTACAAACATATTTTATTTTAATTAATTAATTAATTTTTGAGTTGGAGTCTCACTCTGTCGCCCAGACTGGAGTGCAGTGGCACGCTCCCGGCCACCGCAGCCTCGACCTGATGGGCTCTGGCGATCCTTCCGCCTCAGCCTTTCAAGTAGCTGGAACTACAGGCGCGCGCTACCATGCCCGGCTATACAAACATATTTACTTGCCTGTTTAAAAAAAAAAAAAAAAGGAGTCTTGCCGGGTGGGGTGGCACACGCCTGTAATCCCAGCACTTTGGGAGGTGGAGGCAAGAGGATTGCTTGAGCCCAGAGGTTCGAGACCACCCTGAGCAACATGGTGAGACCTCGTCTCTATAGTAAATTAAAAAATTAGCTGGGTGTGGTGGCGTGTGCCTGTGGTTTCAGCTATTTGAAAGGCTGAGGAAGGATCACCTGAGCCCAACAGGCTGAGGCTGGGGTAGCTATGAGTGTGCCACTACACTCCAGCTTGGGTGATAGAGAGAGACTTCCACTCAAAAAAGAAAGTCTAATGCTAGGTGTGGTGGCTCATGCCTGTAATCTTAGCACTTTGGGAGGCTGAGGTGGGAGGATTGTTCAAGTCCAGGAGGTTGAGACCAGCCTGAGCAACATAGCAAGACCCCGCCTCTACAGAAAAATTAAAAAACTAGCTGGGTAGTGATCCTGTAGTCCTAGCTACTTGGGAGGCTGAGGCGGAAGGATCACCGGTGCCTAGCAGGTCGACGCTGGGGTGGCTGTGATTGTGCCACTGTACTCCAGCCTGGGCGATGGAGTGAGACTCCAACTCAAAAAAAAAAAAAAAAGTTTAAGATTCAGGCTGAAGGCCTCTCCACCCCCCCGTTAGGGCCCGAGCCAGTCACTGTAGCACATTGGATTCTGGCTGCCTACTGGTCTAGGAGGGGGTGCTGGTACCTTTTTGTCCTCTCGAGAAAGATCAGAGTAGCTGAAAGGTGGCTGTGGGTACACAGGTTCGTGGTGCACATCTCTCAGTGATGGGACAAAAACAAGGTGGGCGCCGGAGCTACTTGGTCGAAAGACAAACAGAAGAGGGAGAAAAATGAGGCGGCTGAGTCAGAATAGCTGGGCAACATACTGGAAGTATCAGCGCTGGACACAGCAGTCCCATTTCCAGGGAAGCATCTCAGAATTGAACTCTCTTTTTTAAAAAAATTTAATTTAATTTTTTTGAGTCAGAGTTTCACTCTTGTTGCCCAGGCTGGAGCACAGTGGCACGCTCCCGGCCACCGCAGCCTCGACCTGTTGGGCTCTGGCGATCCTTCCGCCTCAGCCTTCCAAGTAGCCAGAACTACAGACATGCACTACCATACCCGGCTAATTTTTATTTTTATTTATTGTAGAGATGAGGTCTCGCGAATTGCCTGGGTTGGTCTTGAACCTGTGGGCTCAAGCAATTTTCTCATCCCGGCCCCCCAAAGTGCTGGGATTAGAGGCGCCCGGCCTAGAATTGAATTTTCTTATGGAGAGAGATGCTGCTTCTCATGGGACACTGGAAAGGAAAGACAGTTTGTCCTAATTTACACACATTCATCTTAGTGAGGCTCCAAGCTCCTGGGACACACTTTCTCACTAGTCTGTGGGGCATTCCACTAGGGAGAGGACAGAACTAATTGTTTGGTAGAAAAAGGAAGAAGAGCGGGGTGCAGTGGCTCATGCCTATAATCTAGGCCTGAGCCCATGGGTTCGAGACCAGCCTGGGTAACTTGTTGAGACCTCATCTCTACAGTAAATCAAAAATTAGCCAGGTGCGATGGCGTGTGCCTGTGGTTCCAGCTACTTGGACATCAGACATCAACCACAATCACAGTGGAGTCACCTACTCAGATGTCACGTGCTCTTGTCCAGGAATCCGTCTGTGACTTCACATGTTCAAGAGATTAAATCCTTCCAGGGCTGGGTGCAGTGGCTCACACCTGTTATCCCAGCACTTTGTGAGGCTGAAGCTAGAGGATTGCCTGAGCCCAGGGGTTCAAGACCAGCCTGGGTAACTTGGCGAGATCTTGTCTCCACAACAAATTAAAAAAAAATCAGCTGGGTGTGGTAGTGTGTGCTGGTGGTACCAGCTACTCAGGAGGCTGAGGCGGAAGGATCGCCAGAGCCCAGCAATGGTGCGGTGGCTGGGACTGTGCCACTGCACTACAGTCTGGGCAAACAGAGTAAGACTCCAACAAAAAAAGAAAAAGAAAAAAAAAAAAAAAAGAAAAAGGAAGAGGAAATTGAGATCTAGAAAATCTAGAAAGATAAGGATAAGTTCTGACTTGTTACACCATCTGAACAGGTGTAGCTTGTAGGCGTCAGTCTCTTGACACACGACCTGAAGTGAGAAGAGCTGGAGCCCTTTCCCAGGGAGAAACCAAGTGCACGAGTCAGACCCTAAAACTGCTTCGTATTTAGAAGATCAAACTGAAACTGACTAACCCAGCCCCGGCCACAATCACTGGACAACCAGGACAGATATTTCCAGCAGGATGGAGGAAACCACGAGTGGCATCTCCCTGAGCCATGCCTGGTCCCCCCTCCCCCAGGGAGCAGTTTTTACTCCTCAGCAGGATGTCTTGTGAAAGCGAAAGAAATATTTAACAGCAAACGTAAAAGCATGGATGACAGCAGATGCGTCCTTTGAGGAAGGCAGAAGGAAAATCTCTAGGGTTACAACACATAAGCGAAGAAAAGTGCTATAACTCTGGGGCCAACTGTTTGTTTTTCCCAGCCACACAAAAGAGGAAAGGAAAAAAGTCCCGTTTCCTTGGTTCCCTTAACTGTCCTTGGCAAAGGGACCCATGATCAACCAAAAAGGCGTGAAATGTTACTTTGGGGACATGTTTAAAAGCCCCCCATAGCTCTCACTTCCAGCTCCTTCTCTTGCTTCAAATGAGTGGCCTTCCCAGGCACCAGGTACTTTCCTGTGTGATGAAGGTGCTGGTGACCGCTGTGTTCTTATCACTAGTCATGTCTGCTCAGAGTGTGACCTCTGCCACGAAAAATCAGAATCTCAAGAGCAAAGGTACTTTGCGGATTGCTTATACTCTCTTTGACATTGAGAAGTTCACTATTATCCGAGTCTAGAGTCAGGTAAACAGGCCACAGGGTAACTTGAATGGGACAATCTGGGCTTCGGATCCCAAAGGCTCAACATTTGTGACAGATGCAAGGGACTGAGATACAGCAGGTTGCTGTCTGGGGACACAATTGCAGCTTCAGCGTATAGTAGGGTAAGGAGGAAATAGCCCTCCTGCTCTCTGTTCATAAACTGGCTATGGGGGAAGGGATCAGAAAAAAATTCCAACTATGCTCAGCATTGCACAACCTCATACGTCATGGAGGGAGGTCGTCACAGCCACTCCCTGGAACAGGATGAGAACTCCCAGGGCTCTGCTTGGCACCCGCAAGGGAAGAGGTGCTTCCTCGCTGGTTCTGGTTTTTACTGATGATAAATCAGCTTAACGCTCTGCATTTCTGACCTCTCAGAAGTCAAAAGAAATCCTCTGCCTGAGGACCATTTATATACAGGTTCTAGAAGGGTGGGGCAGCTGCCCCCTGCCCCCGCCCCGTGGCACACACTGGCCACAGATGAAACTGCCTGGTGGTGCTGGGCACTCGCCCCAACAATGCTTAGTCTGTCCTTTGTTTCTATCACTGCTGTCAATACCACATGGGGTAAGGAACCCAAAACAGAACCCAACCCCAAACTGAAAGCACCCAGACAGTCCTGGGGCACTGCCAGACAGTCACAGCCGGTCACAAAGGGGGACACAGCCCTGCTCCTGTTTTTTTGGGAGTTCTCTCCTGAGGAGTTCTAAGTATTTTCCAGGCTGATGAACTCGATCAGGGGCACAACAAATTTGGGGAGAAGAGAAATGGCAATTGTGTCACCTTCATTTGAGGGATGGAAGCAGGGCCAGAACCAGCCACGTTGTCACTGGCAGGACTCAAGTCTTCTGATTCCGGGGTGGGTTAGGGGTGTTTTTTTGCCCCACCGTGATGCCTACCATATAGCACGAGGTAATATTACAACTAATCAACTCTGGGATCAGTTCTCACGGCCAAAAGGTGGAAGATTAGACATCTTGTTTCAAAAACCACCTTTGTTACAGAATTGTTTTTAAAAGCTCAGCCTCCGGAACTTTTTTTTTTTTATGAGCTCAGCTACAGGCAAGCAAATCCCATGAGAAGATATCGCCTATACCCGTGCCTTTCAAACCCTGGCACTGGGGGAAAGGGGACAGGAAATGAGGATGTCAGCTTCCTGAATAACTTTCTACTTCTGGCTTGGGCCTCTCTTCCTGACAGTGACTTGCCTCTCAAATTAGAGCCACACAGCTCTTTCACCACCACGGTGACCTCACATGGTTCCTTCCTCTTGATCTATGGCAAGGAGCCAGGATCCCCACCCTCACTGAGTTTCTACCACCCCTGGCTCTAGCCACTGGTGGTGCCCCACGTACCCTGGGGAAGCACTGACTCAGGAGAAGAACTTGGGCTCACCCAGAACAATCACTTACACAACCAGATGTTTGGGGCCTTACAGGATTTTGCTGTGCAAGTCATCAAACACTTCTCAAAATCATCCTGGGAAGATTCCCATAGAATATTGGCTTATACAAAAGGGAGAGAGAAAAGGAATAAAAGGAGAGAAAAAAAGAGCAAGGCAAAACTGACAGTCTCTGTCGTCTATTTTCTTCAAGTATGTTTATCTTTGTGTTTAAAAAGATGCCTCTCAACTTGGTGTCTGCACTTGAAGTTCAAGGGTTCCATCTGATCTCAGTAGTTCAAAAGAATGAGTAGGACAAGAACTACCACTACCATTCTGCTTTTTTTTTTGAGTTAGAGTCTCACTCTGTCACCCAGACTGGAGTGCAGTAGCATTCTCGAGGCCACTGCAGCCTCAACCTGCTGGGCTCAGATGATCCTTCTGCTTCAGCCTTCCAAGTAGCTGGAACTACAGGTGCACATCACCATGCCTGGCTAACTACTACCATTCTTAAACACTTTTAGTTTCTTTTTCTTTCTCTAGTTGGAGTCTCACTCTGTTACTCAGGCTGGACTGCAGTGGCATGCTCACAGCCACCGTAGCCTCGACCTGCTGGGGTGATCCTTCCACCTTAGCCTTCCAAGTAGCTGGAACGACATGCACGTGCTATCACACCCAGCTAATTTTTTTATTTATTATAGAGATGAGGTCTCTCCAAGTTGCCCAGGCTGATCTCGAACCCGTGGGCTCAGGCAATTCACTCACCTCGGCCTCCCAAAGTGCTGGGATTATAGGCTTGAGCCACCACGCCCGGCCTCACTTTTGGTTTCTTAATGAGAAGCTCTGGAAAGAACCAGGAAGCTTTAGGTTCTGTCCAGCATTTTGAATTCTGACCTTCTCGTGCCTTCAATAATTGTTCGTAGACATTGCTTGAAAACATCTTCAAATGGACTTGTCAGTAGACAATTCTGCAGGTAAGGAGAGGAGACAGATTTAGAGGCTAGGTGTTTCGTGTTCATTCCCTTGTTTAACATTTGTTAGATGAACCTTAGGTGCCAGTTGTTGGGCTAGGAGCTGAAGCAGATACAAAGATGGAGATGTGGCCTCTGTTCCCAAGTCTAGTCAAGGGCAGGAGGAGACAGAGTAGTCCTTTTGGATGCGGTCTGAGAGAAACTAAAGGAAGAGTACTTTGGAATCTTTTCCATGGAAGGAAAAATATCTTGAGACAAAAGACAGGAGGCCCCAGGTCTTGGCCACGGAGCTGCCCTGGGAAGGGCCATCTGTGCTTTACGGACAGGACAGCAAAACTTGAGGCTATCGGCAGGGAAAGGAACCTTCACAAGGCAGCCCCGTGACCCAGACACCTGCATTTGTTTTAATGCTCTTGTGTCCTAGGGCCAAGTGTCACAAGCAAAGAAACATGACATCTGACATATTGACATATTTCTCTCCCCCAGCTTCCAGATAGCCTGCATCCTGGTGAAATGAAGCCCTCAAATTCAAAACCTTTATTAAAATGCCTTGCTCCAATGTTTTTCTGATTAGTCACCGGGATTCATTTCGTTTGTTACGGATGTGGGATGAATGCCACAAGATAAATGACGGCCTGACCAAACACAAGTATCCAGGATCCCTCCCCACCCAGTCTGAGTCACTTACCTCCACCTGTTCATGCTTGGCATCCAGAAAAGGACCGAACTGCAAATAAGTCCGAGGGGGAGAAACAAAGGCATCAAAAGAGCAAATCAGAATCACACGTGTCTGTGAATGACTCTGGATAACTTATTCTAGCAGTTCTCTGCCTGGGGTCCAGCTGTCCCTCCAAGGCTGCCTGCGGAGCCTGGGGACAGCTAGCAGATGGGTTGGGGGCACCTAGCCAATTTCAGTGGCAGAAGCGTGTGAGCTCTCCCTGGGAGGGAGGCTCCCAGGACCCCACAACCAGCACAATGGCTCCCTAGAACACTGGACTTTTTGTGACTTTCTCTTTGTTTAAGATTGGAAAACACAGTTAACACAGTTTATTTAAAAAGTAAATGAGAGAGAGAGAGAGAGAGAGAGAGAGACACCTTCCCAAAGTAGGAGAGGGGGCAAAGTTTAGGAAACATGGTAGCGGCCATAGCTCAATGAGCCATGTGGACATACCAGAGTCTACCAAAGCCATGGCTAGAAAGTAAATTAGAGAGAGAGGAGATTCAACTCCCCAAGGTAGGGGAGTAGGTCAAAGCTTAGGAAAACACAGCCTGGCCAGTGCTTCAGAAAACAATGGCCTTTCTGACTTTCTAAACCTAGCAAGAGAAATCAACCACCGTGCTAACAGTAGTACTCTGAGCTTTAAAAAGAGATTAGATATTAGAGTGATGAGACAGAAGCAAGAATACTAACAAATCAATGAAGGGTGGCAAAAATGCTGGGCTTTTAAATTTAATGACGGCTTAGAGATCACATACACCTTTCCAGAGATGTAGATTATGGAGATATAGAACTAAAAAGGTTGTTAAGACAGGGTCTTGCTCTGTTGCCCAGGCTGGAGTGAGCATAGCTTGCCGTAACCTAAAAGTCCTAGGCCCAAGTGATCCTCCAGTCTCAACCTCCCCAAAAGCTTAGACTCCAGGAATGCGCCACCACATCTGGCTAATTTATTTTCTGTAGAGGCCAAAACTCACTATGTTTCCCAGGCTGGTCTCAAGCACCTGGCCTCAAGCGATTCTCCCATCTCAGCCTCCCAAAGTGTTGGCTTAGATAGTTTTAAAAAGGAGGACAGTCAGGCGTGGTGGCTTAAGCCTGTAATTCCAGCACTTTGGGAGGTGGAGGTGAGAGGATAGCCTGAGCAACTTGGCGAGACTTTGTCTCTACAATAAATTAAAAAATTAGCCAGGTGTGGTGGCACATGCCTGTGGTTCCAGCTACTTGGAAGACTAAAGCAGAAGGACTGATTGAGCCCAGCGGGTCGAGGCTGCGGTAGCCATGAGCATGCCACTGTACTCCAGCCTGGGTGATAGCAGTGGCTGTGAGCATGCCACTGCATTCCAGCCAGAGTGAGACTCCAACTCAAAAAAAAAAAGAGGAGGACAGACTGACGTGCTTCCTAAAAATTTAGAACTGCATTCAAACCCCTTTCTAAGGTTTACTCCCCAGTTTTCCCACAGGTGCTCTTACCAGGATGCAGACATCTGGCCGGTCGTGATTGATGACAGCAATCAGGTCAAGCAGGGGGTCGTATGTGATGCTGTCAGACGTTGTATATGGCCCACAAGCAGCGAGGACCATGCTCTGCTCAAAATCTAAGACAGAAAGGATCATAGGTCTTGCTTGGAAGAAGATTTGATGCTGGAATGGGGGGAGGAGAATGGACCACCACGGAAAACGCCCCAGGATTCAACTGATTGGAGTCTACTCATGTGAGTGACTCTGGGACCCAGGATGAGAACTCATTTCCACCCTCTAAGAATACTCCCTAGGTCAGACAGGCAGGCAAGCAAGTACCTAGAACACACGGAAGGCACTCAAGTGGCATGAGTGATGCAAGAGAGTGGCAGTCAGGAAAGAATCTGCCAAAGGGAGATTTGCTGACACTCAGGATTTTCTGGGAGCCGGGGCAGGGTGGGGTGGAGGAGAGCACTGGGACTTGGGTGTGCTTGCTGTTAGGTGATATCTGGCGGTCCAGTGTGGCTGGAGAATGCTGGGTATTGAAAGAGTCCAGAAAGGCAGGCTACGGTGAAGGGCCCAGAATGGGAGACCACTGGGTGATGGGGCACAGGAGCCACCCATCCGCCTTGCCCTTTTCCTAATAGCAGCTGCTCTCGTTTGGAGAATGGGTCCCTCCTCCACGAGGCCGTTTATGTGGGCCCGTAATTAGGTGCTTTGTCTTTCTCTATCCAAGTGGCAGGCACATGACTCAGTTTAAGCCACTCACACTCTCCTCCCAGGATCTGAAATCTTGGAGTGAACTATTCAAGGGCAGAAAAAAGGCCAGAGCTAATCTCTTCCAGCTAGGGTGCCCAGATGAGACAGCTGGGGAGTTCCTGCTATCCTGGTTCCAAGACTGTTTCCAGTCACCTGTCTAGTCTGGAGCTACCTGGATTTTCCCTCACAACTTCTTTCTTTTTTTTTTTTGAGTTGGAGTCTCACTCTGTCGCCCAGACTGGAGTGCAGTGGCCGCTCCCGGCCACCGTAGCCTCGACCTGCTAGGCTCCGGCAATCCTTCCGGCTCAGCCTTCCAAGTAGCTGGAACTACAGGCGTGCACTACCACGCCCGGCTAATTTTTTTGATTATTGTAGAGATGAGGTCTCGCCAAGTTGGGTCTTGAACTCGTGGGCTCAGGCAATCCACTCACATCAGCCTCCCAAGGCATGGGATTACAGGCTGAGCCACCGAGTCCGGCAACTTCTCTCTTTCTTATTAGTTGGAGCCATTTTCTGTAGCTTACAACAATAAAACCCAAAGATCCCTGACTTCTTAACATGCAGTTGTATGTTTCCTGTTTTTTAAATTTGTTCTTTATTTAAGTAGAAGTCTCACTCTGGCACCGAGGCTGGAGTGCAGTGGCATGCTTACGGCCACTGCAGCCTCAACCTGCTGGGCTCCGGCGATCCTCCCACCTCAGCCTTCCAAGTAGCCGGAACCACAGGCACATGCCACCGCGCCCGGCTAGTTTTTTTATTTATTGTAGAGACAAGGTCTCGCCAAGTTGCCCAGGCTGGTCTCAAACCCCTGAACTCAGGCAATCCTCTCAGCTCTGCCTCCCAAAGTGCTGGGATTACAGTCACTGTGCCCAGCTCCTATTGTTGCTCTAACAAGTTATTACAAATTCAGTGGCTTAGAACAACACAGACTTATGATCCTACAGTTCTGGAGGTCGAAAGCCCTAAATCGAGGTGTCAGCAGGGCTGTGTTCCTTCTGGAGGCTCTGAGGGGACACACTTGCCTGTCTGTCTGGCTGCAGGAGGCTGCCTACATTCCCTGGCTCATGGCCTCCTCCTCCGTTTGCAAAGTCAGCAGCCTAGCCTTTCTCATCTCGGACTCTGTTCCTCCCTCCACCTGTCTTCAAAGGCCCCCTGTGATTATATTGGGTCCACCTGGATAATCCAGGTAGTCTCCACATCTCAAGATCCTCAACCACACCTGCAAGGTTCTCTTTACCATACTGGATAACATAACATGCTCACAGCTTCCAGGGATGAAAGGGGCTATTATTCAGTCTATCACAGCAATAATGCCACAGATTGAGACACAGAATTTAAGAAGTGTAGATTTCAGCCGAGCTCGGTGGCTCAGCCTGTAATCCTGTGCTTTGGGAGGCTGAAGTGAGTGGATTGCCTGAGCCTGCGGGTTCGAGACTCGCCTGGGCAACTTGGCGAGACCTCGTCTCTACAATAAGTCAAAAAATCAACTGGGTGTGGTAGCGCATGCCTGTAATTCTGGCTACTCAGAAGGCTGAGGTGGAAGGATCACCGGAACCCAGCAGGTCGAGGCTGCAGTGGCCGGGAGCGGCCACTGCACTCCAGTCTGGGCGACAGAGTGAGACTCCAACTCAAAAAAAAAAAAAGAAAAAGAAGTGTAGATTTCATGTGGTGGCGGGACAGCGGCAAAGTTTGGCTCAGAGGCACTTATAGGAGATGTGAGGCCTGGGGTCAACAGTGGGCGCCTGCAGGGCGAGGGCCAGTCTTAGCTAGGATCTCCACAGGTGCCCTGCTTAGGTCCTTGTAAAAAAAAAAAAAATTTCATTAAGAACCTGTTCACCAGGTGTGGCGGCTCATGCCTGTGATTCCAGTACTTTGGGAGGCTGAGGCGAGAGGATTGCCTGAGCTCAGGGGTTGTTCAAGACCAGCCTGGGCAACTTGGCGAGACCTCGTCGCTACAATAAATCAAAATATTAGCCGG
>CAUYQG010049613.1:0-12886 GCA_963574415.1 Tarsius wallacei | reverse complement strand
ACACAAGTAGACACAAATAACATCCTAAAGGCAGCAAGAGAGAAAGGTCAGACTATCTTCCAGGGAAAACCAGTCAGAATAGCTCAGACCTATTGGCAGAAACACTGCAAGCAAGAAGGGACTAGATCCCTATTTCAAAGTCCTGAAAGACAAACAATTTCAATGAAGAATTTAATCCAGCCAAACTCAGATTCATCAATGATGGAGAATTAAAATTCTTCCCAGACATCCAATCCCTAAGAGACTATGCAACTTCCAGACCAGCCCTATAGGAGACACTTAAAAAGATATTAAGCACAGAAGAAAGAAAATAAAGAATGACCACACATTTCCCAAGAGAACAGTAGAGCACAGAAACAACAGAGAATACAGTGCAACAAGAAACTTGAAAACACACACATACATTAACCTGAAAGCCTAAAGAAAACAAGCAAACAAAGAAAAAACTTTATAAGAACCTCATGACAGCAATAAACAGTCACATTTCAATAATTAGCCCGAATGTGAATGGACTAAATGCACCGATGAAGAGACACAGAATGGCAAATTGGATAAGAAACCATGACCAAATTATTTGCTGCATCCAGGAAACTAATCTCAATACAATGAATGCACACAGACTCAAAGTAAAAAGGATGGAAAACGAGTTTCCAGGCAAATGGATCACAAAAGGCAGGAGTTTGCAATCTTAATATCAGACAAAGCAGCCTCTAAGCTATCAAAAATTTTAAAAGATTCAAAAGGACACTACATAACGATAAAAGGTTGAATCCATCAACAAGAAATATCAGTCTTAAACATATTGGACCCAACACAGGAGAACCAGCATTTATAAAGCAACTACTAAGTAAACTAAAAAAAGATACTGACTCTAATACTATTATAACAAGGGTCTTGAATACCTCATTAACAGCCATAGATAGATCATCGAGGCAAAAAATCAACAAGAAGATCCAGAACCTAAACTTGACACTTGACCAAATAGACTTAATAGATACCTACAGATTATTCCACACAACAACCACAGAGTATACATTCTACTCATCACCAAATGAAATGTACTCCAAGATCAATCACATTCTTGGCCATAATCAAGCATAAACAAATTCCATAAGATTGAAATCTTATCATGCACAATCTCAGGCCACAGTGGAATAAAAATAAATATCAACACCAACATTTCCCCAAAGTCCACAAAGATATGGACACTAAACAGCATGATGCTGAGCAACTACTGAGTCAACACTGAAATCAAAGCAGAAATTTAAAGATTCCTGGAAACAAATGAAAATGAAGAAACATCTTGCCAAAACCTCTGCAATGCCATGAAATCAGTTCTAAGAGGGGAATTTATATCTCTATGAGCACATATCAAGAAAATGGAAAGATCACAAGTGGAGAGCCTAACAAATCACCTAAGGGATCTGGAATGAGAAGACCACCAAAACCCCAACTTTAGCAGAAGAATCCAAATCACCAAAATAAGAGACCAAATATGGGACATAGATGACAAAAATATCATAAAAAACATCAGCAAAACAAAAAGTTAGTTCTTTGACAGAATTAACAAGATTGATGGACCCCTAGCCAGAATGACCAAGAAAAAGAGAAAAAATGCCCAAATAAACAAAATCAGAAATACAAAAGATCAAATCCAACTGACCTCGAAGAAATACAAAATATATCAGAGATTACTATGTACACCTAAATGGAAACAAACTTGATAACCTAAATGAAATGGAGGACTTTCTGACATCACACCCCCCGGGTTGAAACATGAAGATACTGAGACACTAAATAGACCAAAAACAACCTGGGATATTGACTCTGTCATACTAAAACTACCTACAAAAATAAATAAATAAATAAACAACAAACTCTGGACCGGATGGCTTTTTAGCAGAATTCTATAAAATGTACAAGGAGGAACTCATACCAATCCTTTTGAAAGTATTCCAGGCAATTGAGAAAGTTGGAATTCTCCCCAAATCCTTTTACAAAGCTAACATTACACTGATACACAAACCAGGAGAAGACCCAACAAAAAAAGAGGACTACAGGCCAATATCCCTTATTAACATAGATGCAAAAATCCTCGATAAGATTCTAGTAAATCAGATCCAAAAACACATCTCAAAAAAAAATCCACCATGACCAAGTAGGCTTCATTCCCAGGATGCAGGACTGTTTCAACATATTCAAGACCCTAAATGCAATTAAATACATCAACAGATGTAAAAACAAGAACCACATGGTTATAACATTAGATGCAGAAAAAGTTTTTGATAAAATTCAGCATTCCTTATTGATAAAAACCCTCAAACACCTAGGTATAGAAGGAACATTCATCAAAATAGTAAGTGCCATCTATGATAAACCCACAGTAACATATTGCTAAATGGACAGAAACTAGAAACATTCCCCTCCGAAAGCTGTAACAAGACAAGGCTGACACTCTCACTCCTCTTGTTCAACATTGTGTTGGAAGTCCTAGCTCAGGCAATTAGACAAGAGAAGTTAATCTGGAGTATCCAAATAGGAAAATGGGAAGTCAAGTTATCCCTCTTTGTTGATGATACGATCTTACACCTTGAAAATTCAAGAGAATCTGTCAAAAAACTGCTTGCAATGATAAAGAACTTTGAGAAAGTCCAACAACAAGCAGGCAGAGACCCAAGTTAAAATCACAATCCCATTCACAATAGCAACACAAAAAATGAAATGCCTATGCATCTTCCCAACCAGAGAAGTGAAAGACCTATACAACAACTACAAAATACTGCTCAAAGAAATCCAAGAAGACACAAACAAATGGATAAATATTTCATGCGCATTAATAGGGAGAACCAACATTTCTAAAATGTTCATCCTAATAAAGGCAATCTACTGATTCAATACCCATTAAGTTACCAACATCATTCTTCTCAGAATTGGAAATGGCAATACAGAAATTCACATAGAAATATAAATGACCATGAATAGCCAAAACAATCCTTAGCAATTCCAGACTTCGAACTTTACTGTAAGGCTACAGTTATCAAAACAGCCTGGTGCTGGTACAAGAACAGGCACATAAATCAATGGAACAGAATAGAGATTCTGGAAATAAAGCCTCAATTTCTCAACCAACTCATCTTTGAAAAAGCCTCCAACAACAACCACTTAGGAGAGGAGAACCTATTCAGTAAATGGTGCTGGGAAAATTGGCTGATTACATGCAGAAGATTGAAACAGGATACCTACCTATCACCATACACAAAAATTAACTCTACATTGATCAAACACCTAAATGTAAAACCTCAAACTATAAGAATCTTAGAAAAGGCAGTGGACAACCTTATGGAAATCGGAACTGGTATCAAATTCCTGATCAGATCCCTAAATGCCCATACCCTAAGAAGCAAGATTGGCAAGTGGGACCTCATCAAACTAACAAGATTCTGTAAAGCAAAATAGACCATTAAGAGAGCAGGGAGACAACTTACAGAGTGGGAAAAAAAATATTTGCCAACTGTATATCTGACAAAAGCCTAACATCTAGGATCTACAAGGAACTCAAACATGCTGCAAGGAAAAAAAACAAGTAGCCCCATTAAAAAGTGGGCAGAAGACATGAATAGACATTTCTCAAATGGGCAGCCAACAGACACATGAAAAAGTGTTTAGCCTCACTCATCATTAGAGAAATGCAAATCAAAGCCACACTGAGATACCACCTAACCCCAGAAGGAATGGCCATCATTAATAAAACAGAAAACAGCAGATGCTGGCAAGGATGTGGAGAAAAATGAATACTTCTACACTGCAGATGGAAATGTAAACTAGTGAAAACTCTATGGAAGACAGTGTAGTGATTTCTGAAAGAACTAGGAATCGACCTTCCATATGACCCAGCAATTCCCCTGTTGGGAATATACCCGGAGGAATTCAAATCATTCTGCAAAAAGATACCTGCACACACATGTTTCTTGCAGCTCTATTCACAATAGCAAAAACATGGAACCAATCACGTTGCCCTTCGAAGCTGGGTTGGATAAAAAAATGTGGTACATATACACAATGGAATATGATGCAGCCATAAAGAAGGACAAACATATGGACTTTGCAGCAACTTGGATGGATATAGAGTCAATCATACTCAGTGATCTATCACAGAAATAAAGAACAGAGTACCATATCTTCTCACTCATAAGCAGAGGGTGAACAATTATAATACTATAAGACAGTGATTAGCAGTAGTGGAAAACTGTCAGCGGGGGTCGCTTGGTAGTTGAGGGGAACTGCTAAGGGAGGGAGGGGCATAGCTCATCAACAGTGTACCTACATAATCACCATTTGTATACCTAACCTTGAATTACACCCCACAGCTTTATTACCCCTCCCCCAAAAAACTACAAGTGACAGCGAAGCTTCCCACCACTGTCCTATTTCAAAATAGAATAAATCCAGAGCATGGATCAGGGAAGAATAGAGCGCTGAGCAAACAGAAGGGAAAACCTCTCACTGTCACTGACACTGACACTGAATAACAGAACTAAAGAGAAAAACAAGAGATCTGTCACAAATGAGGAAAAATCAAAGGAAGACCTCAGGCAATCTCAAGTGTACCAAAGCAAAAACTCCTGAAAAAATCAGACCTTGGTGCCCAAACAATGGAAATCACCAAAGACTGACCCCAGAATAGGGCAGGAATTAGGGAATGGATGGAAAGAGTGAACAAGACTCAAGAAAGGCAAAATGCAACACTGAAAGAACTTGTAACAGAGATTTTTGTATTAAAAACTTTCATGCAGGAAGTAAATAACAATATGACAAGCATGGAAAGCAGAATTAATCTAACCGAAGAAAGCATCTCAGAACTAGGAGACTAGAATATGGAATTAACCTGATATGTAAAAAACATAGAAAGAAAACTCAGAAAGAAAGAATGAGATGTGTGACTGTATCAAGATGCCAAATCTACACCTGATTGGTATCCCAGAATAAGAAAGAGAAATGGAGAACAACTTGGAACAAGTATTACTGAGGGTAATCCAAGAGAACTTTCCCCATCTCACCAGAAATGTGACAGCCAAGCACAAGAGATACAGAGAACCCAACAAGACATCAAATGAGAATACCAACCCCTACACACATTGTAATTCACCCTCAAAAAGTAGGCACAAAAGAAAAAATCCTAAAGGCAGCAAGAGAGAAAGATCAGACTACCTACCAGGGTAAACCAATCAGAATAGCAGCAGACCTATCAGCAGAAACACTACAAGCAAGAAGGGATTGGAGCCCTATATTAAAAGTCCTCAAAGATAGACAATTTTTTTTAAAAAGCCCTGGACCGGAAGGCTTTCCAGTAGAATTCTACAAAACATACAAGGAGGAGCTGATACCAATCCTGTTGAATGTATTTCAGGCAATGAAAAATTTGGAATTCTCCCCAAATGATTTTACAAAGCTAATATCACCCTGATACTTAAACCAGGTAAAGATCCAACAAAAAAAGAGTACTACAGGCCAATATCCCTTATGAACATAGATGCAAAAATTCTTAACAAGACTCTAGCAATTCAAATCCAAAAACACTCTCATAAATCATCCACCATGACCAAGTAGGCTTCATCCCCAGGATGCAGGGCTGGTTCAACATTCGCAAGACCATAAATGTAATCAAATACATCAACAGATGTAAAAACAATAACCACATGATTATGTTATTAGATGCAGAAAAAGTTTTGGATAAAAACCTGCATCCTTCTTGCTAAAAACGCTCAAACACCTAGGTAGAGAAGGAACAAACATCAAAATAGTAATTGCCATTTATGTAAACCCACAGCTAACATATTACTAAATGGACAGAAACTGGAAACATTTCCCCTGAAAACTGGAACAAGCCAAGGCTGCCAACTCTCACCCCTCTTGTTCAACATTGTGTTGGAATTCCAATCAAGGACATTTTTAAAAAGAAGCAAATCAGGGGTATCCAAATAGGAAAAGAAGAAGTCAAGTTATCCCCCTTTGTTGGTGATATGATCCTATACCTTGAAAATTCAAAAGAATCTGTCAAAAACCAGCTTGCACTAGTAAATGATTTTGACAGTGTCTAAGAGTACAAAAAAATGTGCAAAAGACAGGTGCATTCCTATACACCAACAACAAGCAGGCAGAGACCCAAATTAAAAGAACAATCCCATTCACAACAGCCACACTTCACTTCCTAACCAGAGAAGTGAAAGACCTTTACTATGAGAACTACAAAACACTGCTCAAAGAAATTCAAGAAGACACAAACAAATGGAAAAATATTCCATACTCATGAATAGGAAGAAGCAACATTGTTAAAATGTCCATCCTACCAAAGACAATCTACACATTCAATGCAATACCCATTACCAACATCATTCTTCTCAGACCTGGAAATGACAATATAGTAATTCATATGGAAATATAAATGACCACAAACAGCCAAAACAATCCTTAGCAAAAGAAACAAAGCAGTACATATTACACTTTCAGACTTCAAACTTTACTATAAGGCTACAGTAATCAAAACAGCCTGGTACTGGTACAAGAACAGGCACAAAAATCAATGGAACAGGATAGAGATTCTGGAAGCAAAGCCTCAATTTCTCAACCAACTCATCTTTGAAAAAGCCTCCAACAACAACCACTTGGGAGAGGAGAACCTATTTAGTAAATGGTGCTGGGAAAATGGGCTGATCGCATGCAGAATATTGAAACAAGACCACTACCTACCACTATAAACAAAAATTAACTCTAAATGGATCAAAGACCTAAATGTAAAACCTCAAACTATAAGAATCTTAGAAAATGCAGTAGACAACCTTATGGAAATTGGATCCTGATCAGATCCTTAAATGCCCATACCCTAAGAAGTAAGATTGACAAATAGGACCTCAGCAAGCTAATGAGCTTCTGCAAAACAAAAGAAACCATTAAGAGAGCAGGCAGACAGCCTTCAGAATGGGAAGAAAAATTTGCCAACTGTATATCTGACAAAGGCCTAACATCAGGATCTACAAGGAACTCAAACATGCCAAAAGGAAAAAAAATAAACAGCCCCATTAAAAAGTGGGCAAAAGACGTGAATAGACACTTCTCAAAAGAAGACATATGGGCAGCCAACAGACACATGAAAAATTGTTTAGCCTCACTCATCATCAGAGAAATGCAAATCAAAACCACATTGGATACCACCCAACCCCATTAAGCACGGCCATCATTAATAAAAGAAACAACAACAGATGCTGGCAAGGATGTGGAGAAAAAGGAATGCTTCTACACTGCTGGTGGCAATGCAAACTTATGCAACCTCTTTGGAAATCAGTGTGGTGATTTTTGAAAGAGCTAGGAATTGACCTTCCATATGAACCAGTAATTACCCTGTTGGGAATATACCCTGAGGAACACAAATCATTTTACAAAAAAGATACCTGTACATGTCTGTTGGTTGCAGCTCTATTCACAATAGCAAATACACGGAACCAACCATTCTGCCCATTGAAGCTGAACTGGATTTTTAAAAATATGGTACATATATACAATGGAATATGATGCAACCATATAGAGGACAAATATATGGACTTTGCAGCAACTTGGATGGGTATAGAGTCAATCATACTCAGTGATCTATCACAGAAATAAAGAACAAAGTACCATATCTTCTCACTCATAAGCAGATGGTGAACAATTATAATACAATAAGACAGTGATTAGCAGTAGTGGGAAACTGTCGGGGGGTGGTGGCTTGGTAGTTGAGGGAAACTGCTAAGGGAGGGAAGGGCATACCTCATCAACAAGTGTACCTGCATAATCAACGTTGTATACCTAACCCTTAAAAGTAAATAAAATAAAATTTTAAAAAATAATAATAAGTAAATCCTGCTTTAAAAAAATACTTGTGTTATAGAGACATTAAAATGCAAATTTAAGAATAAAAAAGGACTATCAACTCTGTATTTTGTGAAAAATGATATTTATAATTGTAAGAATATCTTTTAATAAATAATTTTGAGAGGCAACCCCTTTGGGTCCCCTCTCACTGTGGGAGCTTCTCTGTCCTCTCAATAAATCCTGCTTACTCACAAAAAATAATAATAATTTTGAGGTTGGTGCAAACATTTCTTCTAAGTTACAAATCAAGTTATTGTTTTTAAAAAAGATTGACCAATTTGGCTATAATAAACATAAGTTTATATACCAAATTAAAAGACAGACAATAGCCTAAAAGGAAATGTTTTGAAATATGCAACAGAATAATTAACTCTGAAATTTAAAAATGTATGATATGCCACCTCTTACTCATTAGGATGATTACAATTAAAAAAAAATAAAATAAAATAACAAGTTGGTGGGTATATGGAGAAACTGAAACCTTTGTGCACTATTGGTGGGATTGTGAAATGGCATAGCCACTGTAAAAAACAAAACATTAAGCATAGAAGTATCATAGATTTCAGTAATTTAACTTATATATCCAATCGAATTTAAAGCAGGGTCCTGGAGAGAGATTTATGAATCCATGTTTATAGCAACATTATTTAAAATACACAAAAGTTAGAAGCAACTCAAATGGATAAACAAAATGTGGTGTATACATGCAATGGAATTATTATTCAGCCTAACAAATTCTAACATATGCTAGAACATGGATGAAACTTATAGGTACTGTGCTAAGTGAAATAAATCCATCCCAAGAATGATTGATAGCAATACGATTTTCCTTTCTAGGAAAGTTGTTTCCACTTTAATTCCTGCCAAATCATAGCTTCTAACTAGTAGAGAATACCTAGGAATATGTGGGCTGGGAAATGCCAGCCCCACATAATGATAAGGAAGAAGTTACTATTATTTTCCTTGTAGATTCTACTTCTACATCCTTCCTAAAACAAACAGTAGTATCTGATGGAGTTATACTTTCTTCTTTTACTAAAGGGTCAGAAAATTTCACTAGAGAAAGTATCTTATGTAGGAAAAACAGGGAGGAACTTACTCTTACAAACTAATTCTCTAGTACACACAGAAGGGAGGGTACTGCAGATTTTGGTCTTCTTCTGACTGTGCCCTCTCAAGCTCCCCATAATTTCCCTGATGTCCTTTATAAAGCTTATTAATCTCTCTTTACCTTCTGCTACTGAGGACCTCTTCTGCCCAGGTTTCCCCCCTCTGAAGGAGGGATGGATTCTATTCTCAGGCATGGGAAAGATGGTGATTGTTTCTGGTCCTAGTTCAGCTGCCCCACCAGTAAGAGCTGCAGTTACCTTCCTCACTCATCACCTAGAAAGGAAGCACACTTCACCAAAATGGTAGGAACTTTTTTCTCCTGTGACACCATAGACAATTATCATGAGGAAAGCATCTTCCTCAAATTACAATGAATTAACCCTGTTTCTTGTGAAGCACTAACCCTGACATTAATATGCTAGAAGCATTTGATTCCTTCCTTTTGTGGTTTACTTTATTGGCATCCCTGTGTGAATGGCTCCATTTTATCTATAGATGCAAATAGATTCTGATTCCCTAACTCATTTCTTGATAAAATTGGGCTGCTGTGAAGTTTTATTTCATACTGGTTTACATTTAGAGAATGATTATACAGGATATGGATTATAGGGAACATATTTGATACGAGATATACTTATAATTTCTACTGTCTTTATGTTTATCTTCACAACCACCCATAAGCTCCAAACTATTTTGAACTCCAAGAACATTCAGACAATCAGAGGAGCTAATAAGCATAGACAGCCTTGTGTGTGAGGAAATGCCAGTGAAAAGAATATTCATTGTCACAATCTTCATCCACCCACTTTGACTCAAAGGAGTGATCATATTTAAATATATGAAAATTATTAAAATTAGCAGCGTTTGTAAATGCAAAAATGAGCATTCTTGTTATTTGGTCTTTCTTACTCTAATTTCAATTCTTGAAACCTGTCTTCCACAGTGTTTCCCATTTCAGTTCTTCACACATTTAATTATTTTGAGTAGTCAAGATTTGCATAAAATTTTTTTCCTATCCCTGCTTTTTGGTTAATTTACTCAATAACTTATACACTTGAATTACTTTATGCTCTTACTCAATGTATTAATAACTTATCGAATACATAATTCTATGATAAAGAAATGATGAGTATCTATTTCACAGTCTTTGTAAAAATGTGAAGAAACATCAATTATCTGCATGTCTTATCAAAACAAGCTAAATGCTCCTCTTATTCTATTATAAGTAGGTAGAAAATAAGAGAAAAAACATATTTTTAGAGATTAAACAAGTTTTGTATGACATATTAAATATGATTTAATATTAGAAAAATAATTATTTGACCATAATTGAATTTTAACTGCTAAAGAAAGCATAAAGGCAATTTAAGTTTTATGTTTCATAAACACATAATCTGTGAAATGATGATAAATTGACTAAATATGGCACGATGAAAAATGCCAATTATAGAAAATGACAACAGCAGTGCTAATGCTTATTATACATATATTAATTACTCTCATAATATACACATATTACACTGACCAGTATAAAATAAAAGAGAAGAAAAAGGAGAGGGAAGAAGTAGAAGGAAGAGAAAAAAGAGAGAAAAAGAGGAGAAGAATAAAAATTTATCTAAGACATTAAGACAGGTTTCAAGAATTAAAATTAGAGTAAGAAAGACCATATAGCTAGAATGCTCATTTTTGCATTTGCAAACGCTGCTAATTTTAATAATTTGCATATATTTAAATATGGCCACTCCTTTGAGTCAAAGTGGGTGGATGAAGATTGTGACAATGAATATTCTTTTTTATATAGTATAAAATTTTGGAAAGACCATCAAGTTCTCTTCCAAGAAAACTGCCCAAGGTCAATCACAATTACAAAAAAGACACAAATTTGTGCTAAACATCGGTGATGCAATAAAATGCAAATCAAAAAACTTAAAAATTACTTCAAAAGTCAGATACCTTGAAATATTAACTATTGATGATGTATGGCTTAGGTTAACTAAATACTGTGCATTGCCATTTTACATAATGAACTTTTAAATCTGCGAACAGTGGTATTGCAGTGTGTCGGGAGTTCTGGTCCTGAAACCAATCTTCCAAGGATACAGAAAGCTGACTTCATTTTACTAAAGTTTAACAGTTATGAACTATATATGTTTTGAGATATCATTGCCAAATAATCTAAGACTGGAACAACTTAAATGTATCTCATTTTCTCCAAGAAGCTATGGAAGTTGGAAGGCGAGCCATTGAAGAGTGAGGCAGGATATAACAACACTTTTGAGATTACAGACAGTTTGCTTTAATGTTAATATATTTCCTAATATATTAGAATTGAACAAATCCTCCAGTAAACAATTTGCAAAACCCTAAAAAGTACAGAATGCAGGGTAATACTGCCATGAATTAGTGGACAATAAGTTGTGTCAGTCCAATCGAATTCCCTTTCACCCAGTGATAGACTTATAAATGTAGAGGGGCAAATGAAGTCATCTACCTTGGCTTCATAATGCTTTTAACAGTGACTCTCATAACACTCATAGTAAGACAGTAAAATATGGTTAAAACTATAGTCTTGGGAGAGTGATTATAATTGTTCATCATTTAATGTTTACTCTGTGAGGTGATATATATCTAAGAAATTACCCAAATATTTCTTTGGAAAATATTTTTATTAATGATTCAAATATTAAAATGGAGCATACGTAAATACAAAATTAGAATCTCAATGATTACATTTGGAATAGTAAGAAATTATTTTCTTTTGATGGCCCTTGGAGTCCGTCTCTAAATCATTCACAGTGTATAATGATATTCATAGAATCGTCAGGTTTTTCATTTTTCTCTTCCATCTCCACTGGAAGTAAAACACCTACTGAAATTTAAAATAAGTACATTTCTCTTGAAACAGTGTGTGAATCTGTAGAACTACTTGCCAAGAGAGAGCATTTTTCCACTGTTGTTACATGTCCCTTTTGTGTTATGCCTTAAGTGCCATTTTTCTAGTGTTAACTGATTGACCATAGCTACTACATTGGGAGGCACCAGTCAAAATTATGGCAGATTACATCTCAGAAATGTGAGCAGATACTCTTAAAACTGGAAATCTATTTTAATACAGAGTAATAGCCAGGATGTGTCAATATATAACCTAGATAGAGGAAAGAATGTTTGTCATTGGTACTGGCAAATAATTCATTTAAATGTAAAGTTGAAAATGTTTTACCTAGGATAGGTGTAGCTACATTCATGGAATAGTCTATTGTTGTATTATGTCAGCTTTGACAACAGGATTATGACAACATTATAAAATAAGTTAGATGACTTTTATAAATAAATTATCTGTTTCCTATAACTTACCATTAAAATCATCTAATCCTGTAGTCTCTTTGGAAATAGTACTTCAGTAATTTCAACTTTCTCCCACAATTAATAGTGTGTCCTTTTTTCCCCTTCCTCAGGAATCTATTTTGGTGGTGTAAATAATCTAAAAACTTTTCTCCATTCATCAAAAATTTCAAATGTGTCTTCATTAAGTTACACATAATAAAACATGAGCTCTGTAGCAATGACTGCTACAAGTTAATAACTTTATCCGTCAAAATCCTCACCATTAAAATAGTAATTATTTTACAGTGTTTTTACCAAAAGATGAGGAGTTAAAACTTGCAAAAACTCTTAGGACAGCATGGTAGACACTCAAATAGTCCTTATTATTATGGTTGTTGCTATTTTTTTTTTTTGAGTTGGAGTCTCACTCTGTCACCTAGACTGGAGTGCAGTGGCCGCTCCCGGCCACCGCAGCCTCGACCTGCTGGGCTCCGGCGATCCTTCCGCCTCAGCCTTCCAAGGAGCTGGAACTACAGGCGCGTGCTAC
>CAUYQG010049612.1:0-61594 GCA_963574415.1 Tarsius wallacei | reverse complement strand
ATCAGTTTACTTTCCTTGAAAGGTTAATGCATCCTGGGCTCGGTGGCTCAGCCTGTAATCCCGTGCCTTGGGAGGCTGAGGTGAGTGGATTGCCTGAGCCCGTGGGTTCGAGACCTGCCTGGGCAACTTGGCGAGACCTCATCTCTACAATAAATCAAAAAATTAGCCAGGCGTGGTAGCGCGCACCTGTAGTTCCAGCTATTTGGAAGGCTGAGGTGGAAGGATCGCCGAAGCCCAGCAGGTCAAGGCTACAGCAGCCATGAGCATGCCACTGCACTCCAGTCTGGGTGACAGAGTGAGACACCAACTCAAAAAAAAGAAAGGTTAATGCAGAGAAGACTTCTTTATCATGATAACTCAGGTTGACTAGGTCCTTTCCAGTTGTTTGCTGTGAATCTCCTGTTTTTAGGAAAAACTTACCTGTTTGGGAATTTTCCTGCTTCCTTAAAGTTTGATTATATGGCATTTAGAACAAGTGATTTCATTTTGGTTTGCTTTGTTGGAATCGGTACAGGAGTTCAGACCAAAACAATGGCCTTCCATACATTTTATTTAACATGTTTGAAATGAGCAATTAAATCTATATTTTTCTTTATAAGCACTGCTTTAACTGCTACCCACAAATTTTGTATTTGCATTATTATTTAGTGCCAAATATTTTGTAATTCCTCTTATAATTTTCTCCTTGACTTATAGCTTATTTTAAAAATTCATTCTTTAATTTTAAAATTGTTGGTACTTTTCTAGAATAATTATTCTTCCTCTTCTTCTCCTCCTTTTCTTTCTCCTTCTTCTATTTTTTTTTTAGAGACAGGGTCTTTCTGTGTCACCCAGTATCACTCAGACTAATGTGCAGTGATGTGATCATAGCTCACTGCAGCCTTGAACTCCTGGGCTAAAGTGGACAGGGCACAGTGGCTCATGCCTGTAATCCTAGCACTTTGGGAGGCCCAGGTGGGAGGATTCCTTGAGCCCAGGAGTTTGAGGCTAGCCTGTGCAACATAGCAAGACCTCATTTCTACAAAAAAATTAGTCAGATATGGTGGCATACACCTGTAGTCCCAGCTACTTGGGAGGCTGAGGTGGGAGGATTGCCTGAGCCTAGGAGATTGAGGCTGCAGTGAACTGTGATTGTGCCACTGCACTCCAGCCTGAGCAATAGAGTGGGGCTCTGACTCAAAAAAATAAAATAAAATAATGTGATCCTCCCACCTTAGCCTCCCAAGTAGCTGGAACTACAGGTATGCACCACCATGGCTAGCTAATATACTTTTTCTTAGAGAATGAGATGGGGTCTTGCTATGTTGCCTAGGCTGGTCTCTCAACTTCTGGGCTCAAGTGATCCTTCTGCCTCAGTCTCTCATAGCACTAGGATTGCAGGCATGAGGCACCACACCTGGCCTAGAATTTTTAATTTTAATGATTTCCAATTTAATTCCATGTCATCACACAGCACACTGCGTAATATATCTTTACATTTCATTTATATTTATTCTCCAGTTGTTGAGTATAGTCAGATAGGTCAAGGTGGTAGATGCTGTTTTTCAGGCTCTCTTTATTCTTACTGATTTTTTTTTCTTTTAGTCTCAGAAATTGCTTAGAAAGGGTTATTAAAATCTTCAACAATTATTGTGGATATATCCTTGTATCAGTTTTTGTTTCAATAATGTGAATACACATTTATAATTCTTATGCATTTCTCTTTTAAATTTTTTATTTTAAAGATGTGGGGTACAATTCAGGGTTAGGCACATAAATGTTCATTATGTGGGTACCCTTGTTGATGAGGTATGCCCCCCATCCCCTGGTAGTTTCCCACTACTGTCAATCCCACTCCCCACGCCCCTTGCAGTTTCCCTGTTATGCGTTTCAGATGCACCCTTTTATCATTAAGTAATATCCTTCTTTGTTTTCAGTGATATTTATTCTCTTAAAATCTATCTTTTCTGATGCTACTATAGCCAGCTTAGGTTTCTAATGCTTACTATTTTCATGGTATATATTTTTCTATAATTTACTTTCATCCTATGTATGTATTTGTATTTCAAGAATGTCTCTTATAGATATCATATAATTGGGTCTTGCTTTCTTAGCCAGTCTGACATTCCTCTGCCTTTTAATTTGAATGTTTAGTCCATTTACATTTAATATAATTATTGATATGGTTGGACTTAGGTCTACCATTTTGCCATCTATTCTTTGTTATATATTCAGTCTTCTTTTAGATTAAATGAATGGTTTTTAAGATTCCATTTTCATTAATCTATTGCATTTTTGTCTATACCTCTTTGATTATTTTGGTGATTACTGTAGGGCTTACATTATATAACTTATGAAAATCTATTAATATTGTGATACTTTTTGTAAAATATAGGAGCTTTCAGCATTATAATTCCATTTACATCTCCTATTTTGTGTATTATCACATATTTAACATTGATGCTATAATACGAGAAACCCTTCTAATAATTTGTGCTTTAAAGAATCATATGTTCCTAGAATGGAAGAGCTTTAAAAAAATAAAGAATCATATGTTATGTTTTTGCTGTTCAGTTTAGGAACCACAACCAATGTGTGGTCACTGTGGGTGTCTGCTTTTCAGTCTATGATTGAGAGTCCTAGTTGTCCACTTGAGTATTGACCTGGAATTTTATTTGCATATTAGTGCCCACTTGTCTTTGTCCTTGGTGTTTCTAAACTTGGAGCTTCCCCTAACACTATGTTCATAATAAAGACATCAGTTTCTGCTTCAATAAAATAAAATAAAGTAAAGTAAAATAGTTACATGCCTTTTAAATAAACTTAAAGGGAAAAAGTAAATAGAGAATTTTATATTTATTGAAATATTTATTTTTGTCTCTGCTCTTTATTCCTTCCTATAAATCTGAGTTACCATCTGGTATAATTTCCCTTCAGTCTATAAGATTTTATTTAATGTTTCTTGTAATGCAGTTCTGTGTATGAGATGTTCTCTGTCTTTGTTGATTTGAAAATGTCTTTATTTAATCATCAGTTTTTGAAACACAGTTTCACTGACTATAAAATTCTGGATTGACAAGTTTTTTTGCACTACGCTAAATATATCATTTCCATTGTCTTCGAGCCTCTATTGTTTTGAAAAAGAAGTTGGCAGTCATTTGTATTATTGTTTCCCTATGTGTAATCTGCCATTATACTCAGACTGCTTTCAGTCATGACAGGCGTTTTAGACAATATTTTTTTAACCCTCCTATGTCCTGTTGTGTTCAACCAATGTGGAGATGAGGCAGGAGATCAGAGGAAGGAAAGAGTATGAAGTTTGAGTATTTACCACCCTAGCTTTTTCCCTATAGTGTTCTTCTTAGACTGACTACATCCCTTTGTTGATGATCACAGCTCCTTTCAAAGAAGATCTCTCTATGTGACTCTCCTACCAGGATTCTGTTAACCACTTCCTCCACTTATCCCTTCTAGCCTAAGGATAGTAATGGCCTTTAATGTTACTAGTCTCAGATTACTGAACTATCTCATGTGGTTTTCCTATACGATTGTGAACCAAAACCCTTATGAAGTCCTCCTCAAATTAGACTAATTGGTTAGTGCCATATATTTCTTTCAGGGATCCTTAGAATTCAGGTCATCTAAAATTTAAAATAAGCTCTGATTGCTCCAGAAACACAGAATTAGTTTCCTAAGTCTGACCTCACGAGAGAGGCCTGGAATGTTTTCCTAAAAGAAGCAAACTTTGCTGGAGGGGGAAGATGGCAGCCAAGTCAGTCAGACTACACAAGTCCCGGTGTGAGCAAGTGAGTATATGGAAAATTTTGTGTATGTGCTGGTGAGCAAGTGGGTGTGTGAGTGGCTGACTGAGTGAAGGCTAGGGAGCTGGTGGCCAGGGCTCTCCTGGTGCAGTGGCTGATGCCACAGCTGATGAGTTTGGACCCTAGTGATTCCCGGGATGCAGAAGCTGAGTGCCATTTTCTTTCTTTCTTTTTTAAAAATGAACAAAACCCTCCCTGGGAAGAAAATACTGGGAGAGACTGTCTAAGTGGGGGCTCAAGAGCAAATGGCCAGGCCCCTAGTGCAATAGCTGGTGCTGCAGCTTCTCTGCTTGGTCCCTGGCTCTTCTGAGGTCACAGAAGCTAAGTGCCATTTTTTTTAAATAGACAGAAAAGCAGCAGGGAAAGACTGTTGCTCCAGGCTCTCCCTCACCATTGGCAGGAGAGACTGCCAACATCAAGATTTGCCTTACCACTTCAGCACCTGGCAGGGCACTGGCAGCAGGGGCTGCAGAGGGAGTCCAGAGGCAAAGTCCCATGGAAGAGGACAAGAGAGGCACCCCACCACCATCTTGAAGGTGGGGCAGGAAAATGCTCTGACTTGCTCACCATGGAGCAACAGACCCGATCTCTGTGACTAGTGGATCAACTACTCAGGGACTGATCACGACCCAGAGGGAATATCCTGAAAGTACAAACTTCTGTGGGACCTGACAAGTGCTGAGTTCCAGGCGCGCCCCCCCCCACCCTGATCCAGCTGCAACAGAAAGAGTGTGATCAGAAAAGGATGAGGAAGGACTTCAAAGATATCAGTGGTGAGTCCGGGGCTGACCCAAACCCCTTCCTCCCCAGCAATCCTCTGAACATCAGACCCATATAACTGGGCCACAACTGAGAGGGACAAACCCAGGCAGAGCCTGGACATCAATTGCAATAGAAGAACTCCATTCCAGGATAGGCCTGGCTGGGGTACCCACTGTGAGGACATACCTGGGGAAGAGAACACCCTGCACCTCCCCATGAGAGATTTCCCTTACCATATGAGAGTGGGAGGGGAGGACTGCAGCCCTACCCACCTCCACTGCCCCTCCTCCTTCCCTGCTCTGGACACTGAGGAGAGAGTGAAAGAGGTGGCTCTGCAAGAGAGACCTGATCAAAGGAACAATTACAGAGTCTGCCACAAGAGAGCAGGGTTTTTTGGGATTTTTTTAATTTTTAAAAAAATTTAAAAAAATTCTTTGACTGTTAGTTCATCTATTTTTAAAATATTTTTTCTTTATTCATGAATGTGTACGTGAGGGTTTAATCTGCTTCCCCCCCCCCCATTTTTTTTTCTTTTTCAGTTTCTTTCTTATTTTACTTGTTGTTTTCTGTTTATGTGTGTATATGAATGACTGAGCATTCATCTTTCAATTTTGTTGTTGCTGTTAGTTTGTTTTGGCTCTTTTGTTCTTCTGGGTTTTCTTAATTTTTATTTTTTATAATTTAAGGTGTGTGTGTCAATATATGTGTGAGGGTTTGATCTGAATTCCCTTTTTCACCCCTGGTCTTTCTGTTTTTCTTCTCTATTCACTTCTCAGGGAACACATACCATAATAAGTGAACATTGTAATTTGCAAGAAGTTTCTGAATCCTAGTGCCCCATCCCCTACATTAGTCAAATTTTTAAAATTACAAGAGACAACAAAGCTTCCCATCCACCATTCTATTTCAAAATAGAACAAATCTAGAGCCCAGATCAGGGAAGAATAGAGGACTGAGAAAACATCAGAAGGGAAAGGCTCTCCCACTGACACTGAATAACAGAAACAAAGAGAGAAACAAGAGATATGTCACAAATGAGGAAAAAACAAAGGAAGACCACAGGCAATTTCAAATATATCAAAGACAAAACTGAAAAATCAGACCTTGGTGCCCAAACAATGGAAGTCACCAACAACTGGCCTCAGAATATGACAGGGATTAGGGAATGGATGGAAAGAGTAAATAAGACTCAAGAAAGACAAGCGGCAACACTGAAAGAACTTGTAACAGAGATTTTGGTAATAAAAATTTCATCCAGGAAATAAATAACAAGATGACAAGCATGGAAAGCAGAATTAGTCTAGCTGAAGAAAGAATCTCAGAACTTGAAGAACAGAACATGGAATTAACCAGATCTGTAAAAAACATGGAAAGAAAACTCAGAAACAAAGAACAAAGACTACAAGAGATGTGCAATTATATCAAGAGACTGAACCTACACCTGATTGGTATCCCAGAAGAAGAAAGAGAAATAGAGAACAACTTGGAGCAAGTATCCCAGGAGGTAATCCAAGAAAACTTTCCCCATCTCACCAGAAATGTGACCAGCCAAGCACAAGAGATACAGAGAACCCCCACAAGACATCAAAAGAGAAGATCAACCCCTAGACACATAGTAATTTGCCTACACAAAGCAGGAACAAAAGAAAAAATCTTAAAGGCAGCAAGATAGAAAGGTCAGACTACCTGCCGGGGAAAGCCAATCAGAATAGGAGCAGACCTATCGGCAGAAACACTACAAGCAAGAAGGGACTGGAGCCCTATATTCAAAGTCCTCAAAGATAACAATTTCAACCAAGAATTTCCTATCCAGGCAAGCTCAGCTTCATCAGTGATGGAGAATTAAAATTTTTCCCACATATCCAATCCCTAAGAAATTATGCAGCTTCCAGACCAGCTCTACAGGACACACTTAAAAAGGTACTAAGCACAGAAGAAAGAAAAACAAGAATGACCACACACTTCCCAAAAGAACAGCAGAGCACAGATCAACAGAGAATATAGCGCAACAAGAAACTTGAAAACACACATATGCAACAACCCCAAAGCAGAAGAAAATAAGCAAACAAAGAAAAAACTTTATAAGAATCTCATGACAGGGATAAACAATTACATTCAATAATCAGCCTGAATGTGAATGGACTAAATGCACCACTGAAAAGACACAGAATGGCAAACTGGATAAGAAACCATGACCCAATTATTTGCTGCATCCAGGAGACTCATCTCACTATAAGGGATGCACACAGACTTTAACTCAAAGTTAAAGAATGGAAAACAAGTTTCCAGGCAAATGAATCACAAAAGAAGGCAGGATTTGCAATCTTAATATCAGACAAAACAACCTTTAAGCTACCAAAAATTTAAAAAGATACAAAAGGGCACTAAATAATGATAAAAGGTTCAATCTATCAACAAGAAATATCCATCCTAAACATATATGCACCCAACACAGGAGCACCAGCATTTATAAAGCAACTACTAAGTAAACTAAAAGTAGATATTAACTCAGCCGGGCTCGGTGGCTCAGCCTGTAATCCCGCGCCTTGGGAGGCTGAAGTGAGTGGATTGCCTGAGCCCGTGGGTTCGAGACCCGCCTGGGCAACTTGGCGAGACCTCATCTCTACAATAAACCAAAAATTAGCCGGGCATGGTAGCGTGGAGGGCTGAGGCGGAAGCATCGCCAGAGCCCAGCAGGTCGAGGCTGCGGTGGCCGGGAGCGGCCACTGCATTCCAGTCTGGGTGACAGAGTGAGACTCCAACTCAAAAAAAAAACAAAAAAACAACGATCTAAGTCAGGATCAGGGGGGTGGGCTCCTTCCGGGGGAGTGGACTCTTTCCACCACAGTGCCGGCCCCCCTCAACTAACCAAACCGGAAACCTTGGGCCCACGTTCCCTCCCTGTGCTTTGGGCTTCTGTGCAAAATGAAAAGAACAAGTCTTTCGGAGAAACGAGACAGCGGACCGTAACCATGGCTCCTCGAATACATCCCAATGAGGACAGTGATGACAGACCCGGAGGGGAAGCCCTTTTCCACTCAGGCCTGCGTCTCTGGCCCCCCGACTCTTCCGCCAGTGGGGACAGGAGGGGACCGGCCCCCCGAGGCACCGGCTCTCCTCTGCCTCACCTTTCACATCCACCCGACAATCCACGGAAGCCTCTCCCAGGGAGTTCACCGCCTTGCAGGTGTAGACACCTCCGTCGAAGGGCCCAGGCTTGCGGATTTCCAGGGAGCAAATGCCCAAGTGAGAGAGGGCTCTGTACTTGGGGTTGCCTTGGATAACCATCTTGTTCTTCAGCCAGATGATCTTGGGCTGGAAGATAAAGGTGGGAGGCAGCAGGGGGTGGGGGTAAGGACCGATGGCTCTCTCTGGGCTCAGTCTCCGGGACTCTGTCTACAGGGCTCGTAGAACATGGCTTTCTGGAAGGCTCCTCATGCCTTACATGGGGGAAGAGGTCTGGGTTCAACAGTCCCCCAAGCTTCTTCTCTTGGTTGAAAAGAGCGCCTGAACCCCACCTTCTTCACCAGAGATCCCTGACTAGAAGAAAGGTGATAATGTCTGGTGCACACTGCTCAAGGGCCCTCCGTGGCTCACGGGTACTGGGCGCCAAAGTCTCCTCTTTCTTACATATGCACTGTGAATCGTTCCTATTCTGTTCTCACTATGGACTTTAAGTTGCTCCTGTACCCTCTGGTTAGGAAGTCATTTCTTTTGAGTTGGAGTCTCACTCTGTTGCCCAGACTGGAGTGCAGTGGCATGCTCCTGGTCACTGCAGCCTCAACCTGCTGGACTCCGGCCATCCTTCCACCTCAGTCTTCCAAGTAGCTGGAACTACAGACGCAAGCTACCAAGCCTGGCTAATTTTTGATTTTTGATTGTAGAGACGAGGTCTCGCCAAGTTGCCCGGGTGGGTCTTGAACCCACGGGCTCAGGCGATCTACTCGCCTTGGCCTCCCAAAATGCTAGGATTACAGACTGAACCACCGAGCCCGGCCTGAATACTTTAGAGATGATGTTTTAGACATTCTTCTGTATCAGTTGCTTCTTTACCCATAATAACAGAATGTATATCTAAAAATATCTTGGATAAAGAGAAGTCTGTTTCTCTCACTTAGCAAGGAGTCTGAATATAGGTGACTACTCTAGTTTGAACAGCTCAGGGATGTGCGATGCAGCAGCTCTTCAATTTTCTTTACCGTTTCCTGATGGCCACAAGATGGTTGCTGCTGCTCTGTGCATCCTACTCATATTCAGGCAGGATGTAGAGGGTCAGGTAGTGTTAAAGATGTGTGCTTGTTTTGTCAGAAAGCAGAGCTTTCCATATCTTCCAACAAATGTCCATTTACAAATGCTTGGCCAGAAATCAGACATCTGGCCATTCCTAGCTTCAAGGGAATCTGAGACAATGAGTATTTAGGTGTCTGGAAATTAGTCTTAGGCTTGCTATCCAACAGTGCTTGACACCTCTTGCAACCAAATATTTTATTTTAATGACTAGGACTGATGCTGTGACTGAATGAAATCACCTATAGGTTGAAGCTTTGTTATAAAGGAAAAGAAAGTTGACTTACAAGCAAATGACCCGGGTTTAAATCTCAACTCTTAGTTCTGATATTGTGATTCTAAGCGAGACACTTGTATAAGCTTGTTTTCTTCTTTCTAAGTGGAGATAGGAATTCCTTTTTACATTGTGGTAATTAGAATTAAGTAAGGTAGGATGTCTTAGAGCAGGAATGTCCAACCTTTTGGCTTCCCTGGGCCACATTGAGTAAAGAGGAACTGTCTTGGGCCACACATTGATTATATAATATAGTTGCTGTAGAGACATAAAAAGACTTCTTTAAAAAATATTTTTATTATAAAATTTAGAAAAATGAGAACAACATAAAACCAGTGGAAAATTTAACCTTGTTTTTGTAAAACCAATCTATCAGTGTCTGGTTTGATGGAAGCAGTTGCAATTCTTAGTGAGTTTTCAAGGTGCTCGTCAGAAATGTTTGTTTGAATTTTGTTCTTTGTGTGCTTCATAATTGAAAACACAAATGCTGCTCACAAATGTATGTGCTGCCAAAAAATGACGTCATGAATAAGATGTGATTGTGAACTTCAAAAATGGAACTACACGTAGGGTCACACACACAAAAAAAAAATGCTAAAAATCACATGATGTTAAAATATTTTGTGGGGCCACATTGCTAACTGTTCTGGGCTGCATGTAGCCCACAGGCTGTAGGTTGGACATGTCACTCTTAGAGTATCAAGTATTAGATTTAAATACCATGTAGAAATTTCTAAATTGTTCATTTACTCACTCTTTCTTTCATTCATGCATTAGTTGATCAATAGGAACTTTACTTAGGAAACCACTGGTAAGGTTTGCATCCATGAGGTCAAAGATGTAGTATTTGCTCATCTCAGGATCTCGTTTCTGAGGGTATTTTTGTGTGTTTGTGTGTGTGTGCACAGTGGAAGGGTGGGTGAGGGGGTTACCCTAGCCTCCAGATGGTAATGAAAAAAGGAATGGAAAGAGGAGAGAAATTAACTTTTGTTGACCACATCCTATCCTTGTATTATGTTTACCTGATGAAGTAGGCATTTCTTCTCTTCTATGTTAAACCAGACTACTAAGCTAAAATCTGAATGGCTTTTGACTCGCGTATCCCTATATTGCATATATTGTACAGTTTTTTCATCTCATTCACTCTTTTATTTCCTTGAGAACCCATCACAAGTCCCTGGGAGCTGGGCAGAAGGATCGTTAAATCCTCAGGGTTACACACCATATCTTTTCTTTCTTTCATCCTCCACCTGTTATTCCCAAAATGGCTGGCACCCAGTTATCTTTCTCCTGAGATCATATTTATTTCAATAACTAGAACTCCTCCATCTAGTTCCACCCAGAGAGAAATGGTAGCTATTACTAACTTGGAGTCTAAACCTCAGGAACTTTTGCCTACCTCTCTAAATACTGCCTGCTTTCTGAAGTTCATTGTGCCAGCTCTGCTGCCCTGCTGGTGTGTCCAGGTATGGCGGACACCACCTACCTGAATTTGTTGTGGATTTGTTCCTCAGGCCCTTTCTACGTACAGATTGTGTAACACTGTGTCATGCGCAGTGTTTTCCAAATATGACATTATGAACATAGAAACAGTATTTCTTCTGAACAAGGAAACGATTTCTATGTTTTCCTTTGTCCTTCCCTCTATCCATCTATCTTCTCTCCCTTCTTCCATCCTGGTCTGTCTCTGTTTCTTGTTCTTTTTTTTCTTTTTCATATCTGGGTAATCTGCAGCCTTTGACTTGTAACTGCATCATTTAGAAGGAACACTATGAGCGATGTATGGTAATCTGTGTATAACACACTGATGTGTTAGAGATGGAGAATTCGGCACTCCTGAAGAATTGTACATGGAATCAAATCAGTCATATTTGACTGATTTCTCACAGTTTTTCAGAGCAGTCCCTAAATAGATGGAAATAGCATGTTGCATATGGACTAAGTACTAATTCTAGACTTTCCTCTAGAGGGAGCTGATGGTCAGAGGAAACCGGCAGTGAGATTGGTGAAAAACCGGTGAGGGAGCTTTAAAGGTAGGTAGTATCTCAAGTCTGGGTGGGTCAGAACAATTGATCCCAAACCCGTGGACTTAAAAGACACCCGAAACTCTCAGTACAGTTTCAGAGAAACAACTACTATCGACCTCATCTTAATGTTATTTTTTCCCATGTTATAAAAATGCTACTGTGCTGACATCTTGATTTCAGCACTGGAGCCTAGTTCAAAGATTTTATGAATTTTTAGTTACCCATTCAGTCATCTATTCACTTCCCATTAAATCTTTGATAAGTTCATATTATGTGCCCCTAATGCTGTGCCAGATATCGGGGATGCAGAATGAAAAAGTGATAATCCCTAACTTCATGGAACTCACAATCTAATGGTGAAAATAAATACAGAGGCAGCTAGTTACTATTTGGTGTTAAAGGGCTAATCAGATTAGCATAAGAAACTGAAATACATATACCTATACAGACTACCTATAGCCAGGGAGTTAAAGGACAGACTGCCAAGAAATGGGGCCATCACAAAAACTCTTTAGGCAGGGGTTCCCCATCACCTACCATCTCTGCCTAATATGCAAGGCTCACCAGTCCTTAGTTGATTCTGAATTCTCAGTGGTGATTCCAAGAACACTCCTTGTTATAGTATACATTCATTTCATTGGATATGCTGTTTCCCCCACTTGATATCTGCTCTTCTCACATTCTGCTGTCTTTTGTCCACCTGAAATATTTTAACCTCTTCAAGCATGAGTTTGAGGAATCCCTTTGTGAAAACAGTCCTTATTTTCTCTCTCATTCTTCTTTTGTTTTTTATTGTTATTCTCCATTCCACTATTTGCTTACTTCAATGACTCCTACAATATTCAGTAGTTTTCTCTAGAAGATAAGCCCCTCTACTCCATTTCTAGTTCCAGCCTTTCAGGGGCTGGCTTTTGGATACGAGCTGAATTCTTTCCCATGACCCACAAGGAGTACAGCACCTGGCCTTTGATCAGTCTCTGTCATTATCTCCTGAAACTTTTTGGCGACTCTTTATGCTCCAACAGCACCCTCTTTGCTGGTTCCTCAAATGCACCAAAGTTTCATTGCTGTCGAGAATGCGCTTCCCTAAGGTTTTAGATTGCTTGCCTCCTCCTTCATTCGTCACTGGGTGTCAGCTCATCCATCACCTATTTACTGTCATCTTCCCTTCCCACCCAGTCTAAAGTGGCAAGTCCATCCACATTCACCATCACATCACTCTTTCTTAAGTTCCTCATGACACTTTTCTGTATCTGAATTTATCTTGTTCATTTATTTGTTTACTGTCTGTGTCCACTTCTTTTTTTAAATTATTTTTATTATTATTATTTTTTTACTTTAAAGATGTGGGGTACAATTCAGGATTAGGTCTACAAATGTTGATTATGCAGGTACTCTTGTTGATGAGGTGTGCCCTTCCTTCCCTGGCGGTTTTCCTGGACTGCCAGTCTCACCCCCCTCCCCTGGCAGTTTCCCACTACTGCTAATCTCTTTCTTATAGTATTATAATAGTTGTTCAATGTCCCCTTATGAATGAGAACATATGATACTATGTTCTTTGTTTCTGTGATAGATCACTGAGTATGATCTAACTCCAAATCCATCCCAGTTACTGCGAAGTCCATATGTTTATCTTTTATGGCTGCATAATATTCCATTGTGTATATGTACCATATTTTTAAAATCCAGTCCAGCTTCGATGGGCAGCATGGTTTTTGCTATCGTGAATAGAGCTGCAACAAACATACGTGTGCAGGTTTTTTTTGTAGAATGAGTTGAGTTCCTCCGAGTATATTCCCAGTAGGGGAATTGCTGGGTCATACGGAAGGTCAATTTCAAGTTCATTCAGAAATCCCCATACTGTCTTCCAGAGAGGTTGCACTAGTTTGCATCCCCACCAGCAGTGTAGAAGCATTCCTTTTTCTCTGCATCCTTGCCAGCATCTGTTGTTTGTTTTATTAATAATGGCCATTCTTACTGGGGTTAGGTGGTATCTCAATGTGGTTTTGATTTGTATTTCTCTGATGATGAGTGAGGCTGAGCACTTTTTCATGTGTCTATTGGCCACCCATGTATCTTCTTTTGAGATGGGTCTACTTCTTGAAGTAAACTCCAAAGCATAGGAACTTTGACAGTCTTATTCATTGCTGTATTTTCAGGGTCTAGAATCATGCCTGGTAAATAATAGGCATTTAACAAATACTTGTTGAATTGATGAATTTTTTCTTTTTTGAGTTGGAGTCCCATTCTGTCGCCCAGACTGGAGTGCAGTGGTACACTCACAGTCACCCTAGCATCAACCTGCTGGGCTACAGCGATCCTCCCACCTCAGCCTTCCAAGTAGCCAGAACTACAGACATGCCCTACCATGCCCGGCTAATTTTTTGATTTATTGTAGAGACGAGGTCTCACCATGTTGCCTAGGCTGGTTATGAACCCGTGGGCTCAGGCAATTCTCTCACCCTGCCTCCCAAAGTGCAGGAATTACAGGCTTGAGCCACTGCATCCAGCTGAATTGATGATATTAATGAATGGGCCTATTTTTTCCCCTTGGAGTGCATGCCTCTTGGGAAGAGGGCTCTGATGATCCCTTCTATGTATATTGGTACAGTCCCTGACACATAGTAGATGCTCAACAAATATTGATTGAATGAATGACTAGAGATCAAGTGTTTTTGCAGATGACTCCAGGGCTGGAGCCAAGGTGCTGATGCTGCATTTATTTCTGGAGTGTGAGCTAATTGCTGAGTTGGAATAGTTTCAGAGTGACTATCGCTCCAACTGGAGCATGACCACTGACCTGAGACTACAACCATGTTACCTCAGTCGACAAACTAGGCTTACTAGCCCTGAACATAAGAAGAAGTTTTGCAATTCAAATGGCCAGGGGAGGAGAGGGCAACCACCACACCTCTTTTATTTCCCACACTCGTGGTTTCTACAGTGATTATAGTATTTACAGAAAACTAGAAGTCTGTAAAAGTCAAGTTATGAATATTTTATGTACATCATCTGAGAAATAATACTCACAAATTTGAAGTGTGGGACCTATGTCAGTCATGGCAAAATTAAAATGAGTGGTGGTGAAATAACTAAATATCTACACCTCAAGTTGTTCACTTAGTCTGGCATCCTGGAAAAAAAAAACCAAACAGTTAATATTTAGTGTCCCCAATTTACATGTGCAATTTTTCTTTTTGAAAAGTAAATTTCTTTTAATATGTTAAAACATTTTAACCTTGCTGAGGAGTTTGCCTGTGGCTACATGGAAATGTTAAGATGTAATCGAGTAAAACATTAAAATATGTAGTAAAAATAGAAGTTGGACAGATAAAACATATTGCTTACTATACTCAGGTCAATGTCCAAACTGAGTGTTTATATTTCTTAGTAATAATGGGGGCAAATTCCACCTTCTTATATATGTGAGTTACTCTGACTGAAGTTTAGAAGAAAACAAAAATCATCCTTGGGGCCCAGATTCTTTTTTTTTTTTTTTTGTGTTGGAGTCTCACTCTGTTGCCCAGGCTGGAATGCAGTAGCACGCTCACGGTCATCCCAGCATCGACCTGCTGGGCTCTGGTGAACCTTCCATCGGAGTCTTCTAAGTAGCTGGAACTAGAGGCATGCACTTCCATGCCCGACTAATTTTTGATTTAGAGACGAGGTCTTGCCAAGTTGCCTGGGCTGGTCTTGAACCCACGGGCTCAGGCAATCTGCTCACCTCGGCCTTCCAAAGTGCTGGGATTACAGGTTGAGCCACGGAGCCACCTGGGCCTAGATTATTTAAAAAAAAAAAAAAAAAAAAAAACCTTCAGGATAAAATTATTTGATAAAATTGCTAACAATAAAAATGTCTCATCAAAATAGATTTGCCCCAGAAGATTCTCTGTGTATGGCTTTGATTTTTAACAAGAATCATATAATCTATGTGCCAAGTGGTGTTGAAGAGCCTTAATTTAATTGTATTGGCATGAAATGACTGACTTCCTTGGTGATGAAAAGAAGAGTGATTTAGCATCAGATTTCCTGATAGAGGAAGCTTCACTGTTTAGCTTTCATTGTTACAAAGGCCCAAGGAAAAGTGGGTGGTAAGGAGGTCACGTTAGTTCTAAAACACAGCCAGGATCTGAAACTCTTACTTGAAAAGAAAGTAGTGAAAATTCTTTCAAGTTTATCACTCATTTGATCTATGAGGACTCTGAAGATATTTTGAAATATTTAAAAAACCTGAATGAACCAATTTACCTGGATTTTAATTTGTCCAGAACATTGTTTTGAGTCATTTGGAAGGTAGGAATACTGAATCCTTGCCCTCAAAACGTTTATAATTGGTTGATAGAGATAGGCTAGTTGTACATAAAATGTGCTAGCCTGCCCAATGAATGGGTCAGTCATGAAAAAATAGAGGAATCCAGAAAGGATAGATGACATTTCTCGGTCTAATGCTGAGCAGAATTCAAGAATCAGTCAGAACAATCTGCCTTTTCTTTAACTCTTCATAATATCACCAACTGGAGTAGTAATATTGGAAGTAAGAAACATATATTTCAACCTCTTGAATTATTGGAAATACCTAATATTTGAATGTAGATATTAAGGTAATATATGTGATATATGTGATTTTTTCCATGAGAAAATTGTATATTATGAGAATATCGATGTTAAATATTCAAGCCAAGCATGATGGCTCATGCTTATAATCCCAGCACTTTGGGAGGCAGAGGCAGCAGGATTGCTTGAGCTCAGAAGTTTGAGATCAGCCTGGGCAGCATAGTGAAATCTCGTCCCTATAAAAACATAAAAAAGTTAGCTGGGCATAGTGGCACATGCCTGTAATCCCAGCTGCTCTGGAGGCTGAGGGGGAAGGATCACCTGAGTCCAAGAGGTTGAAGTTATGGTGAGCCGTAATTATTCCATGGCACTCCAGCCTAGGTGACAGAGTGAGACCCTGATTCAAAAAAAAGAGAGAGAAATATTCTAGGAAGCATCTCTCTGGACTACCTATGTGTTCCAATGGCTTCCAGTACTTCTATGATGATACACCAAAAGTGCGTGTGTTCCTCTTTTGAACATCAACTTCACAGGGACTTCTTTGCCTTGTTCAAATGGAGTATTTGACAGGATAGGTGAAAAATAGTGTTCACTGAATTGAGAAACAAATAAATAAACATTTTCATTCTCAACTGTGACAAACTTGACTTACGCTATTTGGTAGCTCTAGCCAAGTTGACTTCTCGTTGATTTTTTCAGCATGCCGATCTCTTTTCTGCTTCAGACTTTTGCAAACACCTTCTTCCTTCTACAAAAATTCTCCCTGTTTTGCTTTACTAGCCGTGTTCTCTGGCACCACTGTCCCTTCAGAGAGGACTTCGCTGATGACCCAGTCTAAAGTAGTTCCCCTCTGCTTCTAGTCTAGCTTGATTTTTTTCCATTATGGCATATGTTTATTATTTACCCCCATATTGTAATCTTCATAATGGCATATTTTTTTACTCCCCATGCCTGTGACTCCAGTGACTAGCACAGTGCTGGATGATGTATAGAAGTCAATAACAAAAAAATAATAATGCTCATGTGTAGGGCACACACATTAGTAACATCGATTCTTAGGTCAGAGTATATATATAAATATGGGAGCTTGTAACTTATACATAATTTTCTGTGCATAGGCTGTAACTCCACATCCTTTTTCTACCACTGATCCAGCAAGTAGAGACACCATGGTAGACAATCACTTGGATATAGTCCATGGTTTATAAGGGAACACAGAAAAGGGCCTGGTTCTTTGGGACAGCATTTCCCATTTAGGAAGGGGAAGTATGTGGGAAGCTCTGGAAAACATTTATGCTGATGACCTCTCACAGCTTTCTTTCTTTCTCTTTCTGTTTCTTGCTGTGAGAATGCTGAATTCTCCTATGTTAGACCCATTCCCCTGAAAATTCTACTTGCCAGACATTATTTTTAATACTTGAACAAGATTGTTGTGTAATACAAGGTGTGCTCCCTTTGACTCTCCAGCTTCACCCATACAAAAGAAACACCAAGAGAGTGTTGCTGCCCAAGAGAGTTGGGTAGCTTAGAAAATGCTTTATTTCCAACGACCATCTCAGGGATACCATCCTGTTATGATGAGGATGCTGACACCAGTGATGACTATAACAGCAATAAAATGTAGATGATAACCTAACCCACGTTTCCCCAAATGATGTCAGACTGTGCCCACCAGACTCATGATGACGGCAACAAATATTCTGACTCAATGCCCTTTACTAGTATCACTGGAATCTCAGCCTAAGCCTCTTCACGATGGTCCTTAGGGTACCACTGGGAAGCTTCATTTGCTCTTGATTGGCCATGACAATCTCCTGCTTCAATCTCAGAGTAGCAGCCATATTCTCCCAACCCAAGCAGTTCCTACTTGTAGTCACTTGTCTTGATGTTGCCCACCCCAGAATTTGCAACACCAGTTCTTTCTTCTCCCCCAGAATTCTCTATATCTATGCTATTGAGGGAAATGTCCTTCATGTTTCAGAAATTTAGCCTTGAATTGTGCTCTCAGGTTCTTAAGATGACTATGGTCATTTTCATCCTCCAATTTCATCCCTAGATTCCTGGCACAAATTTTGAATATATCTTTGCTGTTCAAACTATGGTTTGTGGACCAGTAGTATAGGTGTCATCAGATTGTTAGATACTATACTCTTCTATACTGCTTGTTAAAAATGTAGACTCCCAGGCCGTGCCCCAGCGCTGAATCAGAATCTATATTTTAATGAGAATTTCAGGTGACGTGTAGCACAAGGAAGTCTGAGAAGCACTGAGAGATGATGACATCAACTTTCCCTATTTTCCCCCTGATGATTGCCACCTAATTGCCTGCTCATCACCACTCTCCCTTGCCTCAATGATTATAGGATAATTGAGTTTTTTTAGTGTCTTAAAGGTTTCAGTTCTCTGGACTGCTATAGGCCCCCTGTGATGCCTGTCTCATAGGCTTTCCAGATACACAAAACTTGCTTGAATATACAACAGATCTTTTAGAAGCCCTAGTCACATAAACTATATTAGAAAAGAGAAATCATAGTAACACCAATAATATACACGCCTTAAATTTCCATTATGCTTTTTTCTGTTCAAAGAATTTTCACTTGCCATAGTCCTTGTGTTCCCTAAACAACTCAGTGAAGGGGTAAGAACTGTTATTGTGACACCTGCTTTGCAGATGAAGAACTGAGGATCACAGCGAGGAACCTGAACCTAGTTCCCGGATAGCACACTCGGCACAACTTTTAACTTCAGTGCTCTTTCACTACACAAACCAAATCAAGTAAAAAAATGAACATAGATGAGTGAGAATGCTATTATGACAAAACATGGCCACTGTTTGGGAGATATTTTCAGTCATCAGGAAAGGTTTAATATATGCTTTATGGCCTCAAGAACATGTCTTCATGCCTTGAGGGTTTTAATGCTAAAATCTTTTATTAAACTGAAAAAATTAAACAGGAAAATATTTCAAATGAGGGATGCTGCTAGAAAACAGCTGAAAGCAATATTGTCCAAAATTTGACAGGCTTACTTGGGTTAAAGCAGTTGCTATAAACTTCTATTATCTTTGAAAATGTTAAAGGATTGCCAACTTTGTATTTGCATCTCTTCAATTTATAAACTAAAATGATTTTTAGTTTAAATTATGCTGGTTTGGAATGAAATATTTATGCCAGCTTTGGAATAAATCCTTAGGTGTATTTCTAAGATTGAAATACACTCTTCTGTGATGGGGCAAACTGTTGATCAGAAAACAAGGCATTATTTTAAAGGTTTACCTGGAATAAAACACAAGATACACTGTTTTTGTTTTAAAAATTTTACCCTGTTTTGCACTTTTTTGAGGAGAAATTGCTTTGTAACTTTTTGAAATGATTAAGCATTTTCTTTTCTGTTTTCTTCATAACACTTGGGTTGCTCTTGTGTGGCAGGGATGCCTGGCTGCCCAGGAGCACCCAGAGATTCTCCTGGCTGGGAGAAACTAGGAGCCAAGACATGTTGAGCCCAGCTGGGAGGTGTTTCCTACTGAGCTTTCTCTGCTCTGGATATGCCAAGGTGACTTACATCTATATTCTATTCTGAGGCCAGGTCTAACTGCTTGCCTCACCAATAAATCTGCAGTCCTTTTTATATTTCCAGTTGCTTCAGCTTTCTTTGGGGTCCTTCCCCCTGGTGCCTCAGTACCCTTCCTATTTTGGTCCTCAGACTTCCCAGAACCACTGAAGTTTATCTTATTTATTTATTCTTACTACTCATTTCCTTTTCTTTCTCTTCCTTTAATTTCCTTCTTGATCCTCATCCTTTATCTTTCTTTTCAATTTTTTTCAGTGATCACCTCTTCTATTTAAATGAAGACTAGTCTTTTTCTAGTGAAATCATAGCAGTTCTCATGCTATTCATTGAGAATCTGAAACAATCACTGTAGAAATTTGTCAGTTATCCTGGAGAGCAGTATAGTTATTTTGATGACATCCCAAGCTTGGATACTATCTGTCTGAAAACCTGTGTATTCAACCTGGACCAGCCTGTGTACTTGACTTCTGGACTTCAATAACAGAGAGGTCCAATTTTCTCAGATCCGTTTATAACAAGAATCTTGGACCTTTTCATCTTGTTGCCATACTTGCTTTACATTTTCTTAGCTGCAGTTGTGTATTTGCTGAAGTTTTATAACTTTCCTCCTTTATTTTTGACTTTCAGTATGTTGGGTATGTTAATAGATTTTTTTCTGTAATTTTTGGTCGTTTGATATTTACTCTTTGTTCTTTGTATACATAACATAATTAAGTCTTGCCCCTTGTATCCCAACCCTGGGCTGCTTGGTGGCACAGGTTTCCATGTATCCCTCCTACCCAAGCTTTCAAAAACTGCTTCATTGACAGATCCAAGGCTTAACCTATTTCATAATTAAATAGAATTGATAATCCATGTTAATATATCTTTGACTGATTGATGCAATGAAAATTGGAGTTGCCCCAGATATGGTGAGTCCAACTTTCTTGCAAATTTTCTACCTCTTTCTCATTTTAAAATATTTATTTACATTTATTGAAATTTGTGTACATGGAGAAGGTAACGGGCAGATATAGCTTACTTTCTGCAATAAGTATTTTCCAGAAAGTGTGCAAATAGAAGGCACACACATTAATTCTTATGAAAATATCTTAGGGGATCCTCTAAAGAAATTCTGGGATAAAATCTTATAAAATTAGAAAAGAAAAGTTCTTATGTTCTATATAAGTTGGGACAAGCTAAATGTGCTCCAGTAATGAATAACTCCCCAGTCATAACAAAAGTGCATTTCTTCTTCATATTATATGTCCAAAGCCCATCAGTAGGAAAGCTCTGGAAGGTTGAGGGAAGCTCCATCTTTACACAAGCTTCTAGGATCACCTTAGCAGGGAGAAGGGAGAATTCAGGAACATTTTGCACCATTAAGAATTAGAATTGTGTTAATTAAGAATTAAGTACTTAATTAAGAATTAGAATTAAGTAATTAAGGAGTATACTACGCCATTAAGAATGAAGTGTTCTGACCTGGAAATGATGGTACAATGGCAGAACTACTCCTAGTGCCCTACACAACCAAAAAGGGCTAAGAAAGGGCCATAGGGGTAGAAGGCGATAACTGGATATTAGTGAGCAACACTAATGCCTATTACCATCTAGTAATAGTGGCCGCCAACTATTTGCTCCTCTCTGCTTCTTCCAGGTAAAATATACTCTCTCCTGTTTCCCCAAAGGAGAACCCGAAATCCCCTCTGATTATAACATCAAACACAGTCCAGGATTCCTAGTGGGGTATCCAGGGGTGATGTCAAATATTTGCATTGGGTCCCAATATGGCTCCTGATGGCCTAAAGACCTATAATTAAAGACCTAAAGACCTATCTACCGCATCCAAAATACAGTGGTTAAATTAGGCTTGAATGATCTCAGTAAAGACTCTTGTTTAGATAGTGTACAAATCAGAGTTATACTTATAATCACTAGACATACTATAACTGTTGCAACTCTGATATCCTGTTGGGTAAATGCTCTCAAGGACTCCTCTTCTGAGATGGTCCTGAAGTAGGAGGGTTCACAGAATCCATGGGTTTTGGTTCTGCCCTCTGGGACAGTCTTCCTCTTCATGATCCCCTCTGGCCACACTGGACTTGGGTGTCAGGGACTATAACTTCCTTGGGGGTTGGGCAGTCTTCTTAGCCTACATCCTTTCCAATGGTGGTCTGGACCCTCAGTGTTTTTTCAAGTCCTGAACTGTCACATTCTCTTTTAGTTCGTACTGATTCCTTTGGAAATATAATTCTCTAAAAAATTACACTGGATTTTTCTCTGAATGCAGTCAGATTCATGTACCAAAAACTCATGACAGTTCCTTTTCAGATATAATAATTATATTTTCTAAGTGTCCTCACTTCCTCACTGCCATGCTCCCCCACGTCCTCGCTTTCTTGATTTTATTGTGGGTGTCTCGAGCCTATCATGGTCCAGAGTCAAACCTTTCATGTCTTTTCTCTAAGCAATCTTGTTTTGTTTAAAGGATTTTCCAGGTATTACTCTGTGGTAGAAAGATTGTGCACAACCTCTAGAAATTTGTAAAGGTAAGAGAATGGATTCTCCCCTAGAGTTCTGGAAGGGAACACAGTCCTGACAACACCTTGTTTTTGGCCCAGACAAACCAATTTAAGACTTATGACTATCAGAACAATAAGTACATTTATATAACTTTAAGACAACAAGTTTTAGTAATTCATTACAGAAGCAATAAGAAGTCAATACATAGCTTAAATTTATTCAGAGCTTTAAATACTGGGTGTGATTGCAATAGACTTAATTTAATATTAGCTGCAAGACAGAATTTTAATTAGCTCTTATTACCAAGATGTTTTTCTCAATTATATATTTTATTGTTTAAGTATGAGAAGTAGTTATGTCTTCTAACAACTTACTAGCCACTGTCTTTGTGAACTTTCTATTTTATTTTTAACCCAGCTTGCATGCCAACTAGTTCTTTTTTAAGCTTATCTCTACTGTAATACCTTGTCAAACAGAACCAATAACAGCCAACACATGCTGCTAACATTTTGCTTTTCAACTTACTCCCCTCGTTCTCCAAGTTTGTTAGGTATGTGGTATTCCTTCCAAATTATTTCACGTGATGATCTTACCAAATAGTCTGTCATTGCATAACATGCATCTCCGTTCTTCCAGTTCTTCAGACGGTTTTCTCACCACAGTTTCCATTCAGTGCCACATTCATATTATGGTAGAAGTCCACATCCAGGAACAAATTTCTATTGGTTAGCGTCTCTATTTAGTCTACTCAAGAGAGGAGTGATTATGCTATGTAACCAATAATCTTAAGATCTTGCTGGCTTAAAAAAAAAAGGTTTCTCATTCACACTGTGTCTATCATGGGGACACTGCTCCACCTTGTTCTAACCCCAGAACCTATGCTAGAAGAGTAACCACAGTCTTGTACATTGCCAGAATCTGTGGCAGAGGGAAAGAAAGATGTATGGCTGCTCATGTACTGCTCTTAAGCTTTCGCCAACAAGTGACATACATGTATTTTTCCTTATACATATATATATGTATATGTGTGTGTGTGTATATATTTATATATATATACCTTATATCAATATTCCTTATATATCAATATACCAATATTTATCGTATTTATATATATGTACATATATAAGGAATATATACCAATATTCCTTATATACCAATATACCTTATTCCTTTCCTTATACCAGTAGGTAACATACACTTACCTTTCCTTGGCCAAATCAAGGAACATGACTCCATCAAACTCCAAGGGAGCAGAGATGTGCAGTCCTTTGATTTGCTTGTAAAGAGAGCAGGAAATATTTAGTGACTATTACACTTTTTACAATATTTGCAAATTGAGGTTTATTACAGTAGGACACAAATATATTTAGAAATGGATGCTGTACCATGAGGAAAGATGACTTTGCAGAAAGATTTTTGCTTATTTGCAATAGAGTTGTAGATGATAGACATGTAGTCATAATCAGCTGCTTACTCTGACTTCGTATTTTAAAAGCCTTTTAGTTTGTACGTATATTTTAGAATGTAAGAAATGCCTCAAAAAAGACGGACATAATACCCAACACCTAGCTGTATGTCCAGAAATAAATCCAAAATTCCAACAAAGATTTATGAAAACTTGTGTAACTCAATGTTGTTCATAGTAAAAAATTTGGAGCATCCCATATACTCCTAAATAGGGCAAAATAAAATAGATTCATTCACTGTGATATTATGTGGTTATTATGTAAATATTAAATGCCAGAAATTGCTCCCAACTTGACACTGATTTAAGAAGTAAAATAGCAGCCGGGTTTGGTGGCTCAGCCTGTAATCCCGCGCCTTTGGGAGGCTGAGGTGAGTGGATTGCCTGAGTCCGCGGGTTCGAGACCCGCCTGGGCAACTTGGCTAGACCTCATCTCTACAATAAATCAAAAAATTAGCCGGACGTGGTAGCGCGCACCTATAGTTCCAGCTACTCGGAAGGCTGAGGCGGAAGGATCGCCAGAGCCCAGAGGGTCGAGGCTGCGGTGGCCGGGAGTGGCCGCTGCACTCCAGTCTGAGTGAGACTCCAACTCAAAAAAAAAAAAAAAAAGAAGTAAAATAGCATACTGCATGCACTTTAAACTTCAGCTTTTATTAATATGTGCAGAGAAAAACACATAAAAGAAAAATATAAATACTAATAGTTGTGGCTATATATAAGTGATGGAATTATGATTGAGTCTACCTTTTTTTATGTTTCAAATTTTCTTTCTCTAGAATATTTTACTTTTATGTCCTAAACAGTAGACATAATAAGGAAGAGAAGAATGATACATTTCTTCTTAAAATAATTTATGATGTCTTATAACAGGTCATATCAATAAAACTGTTAAAGTGGAAATAGTTTGGTAGGCAGGCTTCTAATGATGTCCTTTTAGGAGTTCTCTCACCTGAATATTTAATTAAACACTAATTAGGTATTATTATGACAGGACTCTGAAGATGGAATTAAGGTTCCTAATCAGCTGACCTTACCTAAGGAGAATAGTTTAAATTTTCTAGGTGGACTCAATGTCAAAAGGATTATACAAGGGTCAATTGAGAGATGTGGCAGGAGGAGAAAAGAGGCAGAAAAAGCTAGAGAGATCCAAAACATGAGAAGAACCCAAACCACTGTTGATGGCTTTGAAGATGGAGGAAGGGGAACACAAATCATGGAATGAAGGTTGGTTCCAGAAGCTGAGAACAACCCTGGATGGCAGCTAGCAAGGAAACCAGACTTTAATTCTCCAATTTCATGGAATAGAATTTTGCCAACAGCCATGAGTTTGGAGCAGATTATTTCTCAGAGCCTCTATTAGGGAAAACAGCCCTGTAATTACCTCGATTTTTGCCCTATGAGACCTGTGTTGGACATCTGATACATGGAAACTGTGAGGAAATAAAATTATGTTGCTTTAAGCTGCTAAATATGTGGTAACTTGTAGCAGCAATGGAAAACTAATACACCTTGAAATGGAGATGAACAAAAACTACTAATTCGAAGGGTTAATACAGTTACTGTGATTGAGAATTAAATATGCCTTTGAACTTCTGGGCAGGCAGGGCAGAAAGGGAAATGGTGGATGTTAGTTTTATTGACCAAGTGAAAACTCAGAACCTGCCTATGAAAATTGCTTTAATGGGCACCTGTAATTATCTCCTCATAAGTATCTTTATTTTCAGCTATAAAACATTCCAAATCCAATCTTTGTATTCATTGCACTGAGTGAACTTTCAACAGTCAAGCTGAGTGATATCATTTCCTCACTTAATAGATGTCAGCCGCTCCCCATCACTTACAGGATGAGTTTCAAACTCCTCCACATCACACAAAAATTCCTTCAAAATCTGACCTTTGGCTGGGGTTGGTGGCTCAGCCTGTAATCCCAGCACTTTGGGAGGCCAAGGTGAGTGGATTGCCTGAACCCGCGGGTCCGAGACCAGCCTGGGCAACTTGTTGAGCCCTCATCTCTACAGTAAATCAAAAATTAGCTGGGTGTGGTGACATGTGCCTGTAGTTCTGGCTACTTGGAAGGCTGAAGCAGAGGGATCGCCTGGGTCCAGCAGGTCGACGCTGGGATGGCTGTGAGTGTGTCACTGCATTCCAGTCTGGGCAACAGAGTGAGACTCCAACACACACAGACACACACAAAACAACAAAACAACAACAACAACAACAACAACTGACCCCTGTTTCCATAATATTTCCAGTTTCACCTCATACCATTACCACAACAGCACCTGTACTCTAAGCCACATACGTCTAGTACCCTGCCATCAACGCTCTTTTATACTCTTAGAATTTACAGATACTCCTTCTGTCCCCTAGAATGGGTTTTTCTTCTTGTCTACCTGGGGAGCAGTTCATATACCTTGACTCATTTTCTCTTTGGTGAAGTGTCTTCTCTTTGGTAAAGCTTTCCTCATCGCCTTCTCCTTCAACAAGGAGAGTCAGTGACTCTCTGTCTTCCTACAGTGCCCCGTTCTTTGCTTTATTGCAGAACATAGATATTGGAACAAAATCATTGGCTCACATGTTAGTCAATCCCACTAGATGGTGAACTTGTTAAAAACAGGTACTTTATTGTATGCTAATCTGGAACCTCAGAATGTGGCACCGTCCCTGGCACATAGTCAATCTTCATTAAATATTAGTGGAGCAAATGCCTGTTTTAGAGGCTCAGTCACTGATGAATACATGGTTGGAGACTGAATACTGTAATAGAAAATGTCAGATCTCAATTTGAATAGTGCCTAAAGTTACAAAATACTTTGACTTTGGCAGTTATTAGAGTCTGTTTCCTCATCTACAAATCAGGAAGAATAGTTTCTGTCTCATTGGGTTATTGCAAAAATAAACTATATCATCTGTAAAATGGATAACACAGTCCCTGGCATATCATAGATATTTGGAAAGTGGTAGTATGACATGAAAACAAAGTATTTATAAATATGGTGGTTATTTCAGAGAGACAAACTATGTTTTTATTTAAAAAGTGAATGAAGATATAAAAATTATTTTTAAAATAAAAGTTATATGCTATAAAAATAGTAATTCAATACCAATAAATTAGTTTTAAGTTCTTGCGCAGTAATGACAAAGATTGAAAAAGGATGTAGGTAGTGGTTAGAGTAGTTAAAAACTTATAAAATTCTTCCTCTTGCCTAGAGAGGGGTCAAAAAAATACCATTTTAATATTAGATTTTATTATTATAAAGAAAAATAGATTAATAGGTTACAGAGAAGCATAGGTTAATCATTATTTTAATTTTCAGTAGATTTAAAAAATTAATTCATATATTTTATATTACTTTGTAAAGCCCAAGACAGATAATAGTGGACTTCAAAAGAAAGAAAAATAAATGAATGAAAGAAGATGATGCAATAATGCTCAACATATCTGTTACAAATGGTGGCAAAATACCCTACTGCAAAACTAAGAAGCATTTAAGAAAGAATAGACAATTACGTATGTTAATAATAGATCTAAAATAAAAGGACTTGGAAAGGTAGAAAATAACGGTTTGGGCAAGAACACACCCTGTCAAATGAAACCAAAAGGAAGTAGGAGTGGCAAAGTAGAAATCAGGTAAGAAAGCACTGAATAGAAAAAAGATAACTTAACAATGATAAAAGATACAATCAGAGAGGGGTGAAATGTATTGAAAAATGTAATGCAAAAAGGGGTTGAAATACCAGAAGAGATAATCAATATAATGATGTATAAGATGTCATTAGGTCTATTAGATTCCTTTGGCCATTCACATATCAAGTAGGCAAAACCATTATATCAATATGGTGATAGTGAATTTGATCACTATCAGAAATGTCTTTTTTCATGTATAATAGAAAAATTATAAAAAATCAATTTCAAGTGTGAAAATGCCATCATTCATATTTTCTGAACACAAAAGTTTTTTAAAAATCAATTTCTTTGAAAATTATAAAATGAGAACTGTTATGTATATAACTGATATATATATAAAACTATTGGATTAAAAGAAGGATCAAAACTATTATGGATTATTAAAGAATAGTAACATATAGTTATGCACTGCAAAATGATGTTTCAGTTATGGTGGACTGCATATATGACACTGGTCTCATAAGATTATAATGAAGCTGCAACATTTGTATTGCCTAGGGACATTGTAGCCATTGTAACCTCATAGAACAATTAGTTTTTTTGTTTTGTTTTTTTTTTTAGCTGGAGTCTCACTCTTGTCGCCCAGGCTGGAGTGCAGTGGCATGCTTACAGCCACCGCAGAATCGACCTGCTGGGCTTAGGTGATCCTTCCGCCTCAGCCTTCCAAGTAATTGGAACTACAGACACATACCACCACGCCCGGCTAGTTTGTGTGTGTGTGTGATTTATTGTAGAGACGAGGTCTCACCAAGTTACCCAGGCTAATCTTGAACCCCCGGGCTCAGGTAATTCTATCGCCCCAGCCTTCCAAAGTGCTGAGATTATAGGCTACTGCGCCTGGCCAAACAATTAGTGTTTTTAAAAATGTAGTATAGCCTAGGTGCACAGTGTTCATAATGTGTGCAATAGTGTATGGTAAATGTCCTGGGCTTTCACATTCATTCACTGCTCACTCACTGACCGAGAGTAACTTCTGGTCTTGCAAGCTCCATTCATGGTATGTGCCCTACACAGGTGTAGCATTTTTAATCTTTGTAACCATGTTTTTACTATACCTTTTCTGTGAATGGATATATTTAGACACACAAATACTTACCATTATGTTACAATTGCCTACAGTATCCTAATTTCGGATGAGTTAGTGAAAGGAGGCAATGTGAAACTAGCCAAGAGACTTTGGGACACATTTCTAACTAAAATGAAGTCTTACTTTGGTTGAATCATGTCACCACTGCAATGAATCTTTAGTTTCCTTCTCTTTAAAATGAGGATACCACCTGCCTTACCTCCCTCGTAGAGCGTGTGAACATGCTTTGTGAGAAGTAAAACACGGTGTTAATGGAATTTACCACTGCTATTATGTCACTACAACTGCTAGTATTCCCCCCCACCCCACCTTTTTTTTTGGTATTACTGGTACAATTTCCTACTCTGTGAAGGGAACTCACACTAATCCCGGAAAACATTCATTCATCATCTCCAGAGTATGTGATCTAGTACAAAGTGTAGCTGAGTTTAGGAAGAGATGTAAGGTAGAAACTTTGAGTTCAGACAGAAAGATTGATCTGTTGACAGTCTCAGTGGTAGAGAAAAAAGAGATTGGACTTTGGGAGAACTGTCTAGAAGATTTTGTGATAGCACAGATAGGAAGTAATGAGGATGGTGACAAAGGAACAGGAGATGAGGGACATGGTTGAGACTACTGTGTCAGTCTGAGCATAGGGTTTGATTGGTGAGGGTTTTGCTCACATCACTGAAGTTACCATCAACTGTTGCTGTTGGCGTTCAGCATATCTCTGTCTACTGATTTTCCCCTCACCTCCAAATCTTGGGGCAGGGATGGTAATTGATAGTAACAATAATCATAATGGTATTAATAATATTTATGGAATGTGTCGGGTACAAATATTACTTTATTATATTAGCTGCTTAGAGCAATCTGGTAAAATAGGTGCTATAATTACCTCTATTTTGCAAACAAATAAATGGAGGCAGAGATATCTTAAATAACTTACTCAAGAATACACAGCTTATAAGATTTGAGATTTAAAGCCGGGAAATCTGGCTCCAAAGTCTGCATTTTTAACTGTTCCATGGTGATGATCATGATGATTGTTATTAAGAACAAATATTGTGGGCTTCCTCTGTGATACCCTGTGTTGAAAGCTGTACATGAACTCTCCACTTGATTGATGATGTGATGGCAGCTCGATTGCATGAACTCTTTCAGCAAGGCCTCTACTCCTATATTAAAACATTAAACCAGGCCAGTGCTCCTGACTGCAGCTACAATTCCTCTGAGTGTATGGTCCACATCCAGGGCATGGAGCATTCAGGGGTGGAAATGGGTCTTGCAGAAAAGTACATTCTTATTCTCTGAAGCTCTGCTTGCTGCTGGGAGCCCTTCAGGTCTCATTCATTTTCTTTCCACAAGGAAGCCTACTGATGCCTTGACCCAGTAGTATGACATCCTTAAATCAAGAGGCTTACCTTTATGACTATGCAGAGAGGCTTCCAGGCCACTGGTTTACTAACGTGGGGCACTGGTGCACAATATGCAGCTTATCACTAGTAGTAGTCATATCCTTTTACTTGCATTCTTTCTTTAAAATTTCCCTTATTTTTTGTTTAAAATGAATTTGAGCTACCCCGATCCCCTAGGCAGATTGATGAATTTCTGTGAGTCTTAGTTTTCTCACGTGCAAAATGAAGATAATACTGTTTTAGGGCTTACATGAGATCATCAATGTAATACAGCACTTACCAAAGTACTTGACCTATATAGTAAGTGTCCAATAGATGTTAGCTGTTGTATCATCTTTTTTATTTTCAACAATCTCACTGCATCTACAGGACTCTGGGATAACTGGCGGAAAAAGTAAATAAAAAAAATTTCCCAAAGACCTGCCTCATGTGGTGAAAATATAAAGAAAGATGGGATTTTTGTTCTCATCTGATTCTATGTACTTCAGGATTAAGAATAATTTAGGAACACAGACTGGCAAGAAATTAACTAGTTTTCTGAAACACAACCTAAATTTCTAGAGAAAAATTTTTTCATCCAAAAGGGAACTATCATTATTGAGATATTAAATCATTTCAATGTTGCCCGTTCCCATATGATAAAGACGTTTGTTTTACTTTTAGAAAAAAGGACACTGAAACCTAGGTGGTCCTTTTGGCAGGTTAGGGTCTTGGAGAAGGGTAAAAGGGTATAGAGATGGTTACAGAAGACTGATAGAACTTCAGCTAGGATAGTGTCTATTAAAATGGCAATGCAAAACAAAGTTCCACGGCAAATGAACAAAATGAGAAAAATAATTTAAAATGCAGATTATTTAGAGCAGTGTCCCATGGAAATGAAGGTATAAATGACTAATGGGGACAGGAAGTTGGAATTAAGGGTTACAAACTTTGAACTTAGCTTTGAAATCATGTGAAATATTCTTCTGAAACAAGATGAAGGGATATAGAGAGCAAGCCATAGCACTTGGAACTGCTTTGCCCTTTGATGGCATGTGGCTGCTGAGGGGACTTCCCTCAGTGTCAAGACTGGGAAGAGGTACAGGGCAGGGTGGTGATAGATCCTGTCCAGTCCCTTTACACCCTCATGTGTCCCCTGAGACCATACAGCCAGAGTCACATACAAATATGGTGTCATCTCAACTTTTTCATGGCTCTGCATTAACTTGCTAAGTTTACCCACTTTGCAAGCAGTTCCTAAACACTTTCCAATCTTCTCAGGTTTTGGCAACATTCTTTCAATATGTACTTATGACTTTTCTTTGCTTTTGGATCCATAACTTCTTTTGGCTAAAGACGGATACCTTCTCAGGCCATACATGCCTGTGTCCAACCTGGTACCCAGGGGATTGGGAATGCGGTATAAATAATTGGGTTGATATGCTTATAGGGTTTGTTGGGGCCCAACAAGAAAGACCAGGACAAGTGAAAATTACCACCATAATGCCTTTCTTTATTCATCTGCTGCAAATGAATCACCCCCTCTCCCATCTAGTTAAAAATTGCTCTAGTTCTTTTTACATCTATATGATTTGATCATCTGCATGTTTGAATTACATTAATGAAAAAAATTCAAATGAAAAATCCAAGAAAGTAAAGTCTTTCTAAACTGGGCTGAGAAGTATTTTGAAAAAATGAATACAAATGATTTTGCTATTTTTTTGGTTGTTGTTAATACGTAATATACTCAGCCTGGAATGGTTTTTAGCTTCCTAGGGAACACAGACTTTGATTAAAGAAAAATATATGCTTTTATGAATCTAAAAGGATCACACGTTAAATTTGGTACGTGCAGGCATTCTTATGAAAGAGGAACAAAGAAAACAGAAATCAAATGAGAAAATAGCCCTAGATATGAACATATGAAGAAATAAAAAAGAGGCTTCTCAGCTTCCAACTTTTCTTGAAAAGTTTTGGCATTGAAAGCAAATGAAAACTCCTTAGCTCATTTATGTGACTTGATTACCTTTTCAAATGTAAAACAAAGAAAATCCTTGAGAGTCGAGAAGACACTGGGAAATGGAAAGTATTTTTATGCAGCATTTTCTATTTTAAAGAGAAAATCTCTCAGACTCGAAAAGTGCATAAGCACGGATCAATAGCTCTGATATTTACCTTGTGGTAAAGATTACAGCAATTTACAATATCCCAATAGTTGTCTACATAGTATCCCCTATGTTTGCCAGTTCTGAGACAGCTGCATGTAATTCCATGCAGCAGTGACTTTTGGAGGAAGGAAAGGCAGAACACTGACTACACTCTGGAAAATATCCCAGGTCGTGTCCCCTTGAAATAGGACATGAAGATAGTATTGTACAGTGGTAAGAGTATCCATTTCACTCAAATATAAGAAATGTAGAAATTGAGTGAAAAGATCAGATGATCTAATAAAACAATTGATAAGCACAAACCAGTGGGGCTATATACAAAGGAAAATGGATTATGACAACCCTAGAAGATCGTTTAATATAATGTCAAAAGCTACCAATATGAAAGACCCAATTTACTCCTGTCTCCAGATGCTGGAAACACTTTTGACAATTAATTGGAAGCTTTTATGTTTGACATTGAAAAGCATGGGCTTGCCACCAGAATTCATTTCATGGGCAGAAATATTATCTGATCATCCAAAGGCAAAAATTAAAGCTAATGTGTACAAATGGAAACCCTTCCCTCCCTCCCTTTTTCCTTCCTCCCTCCTTTTCTTTCTTTCACAAGGAAGCAGCCATAGGCTGTCCACATTTTGTTCTGTTATTTGGTTCATCAATAGAATCTCTGGCAGGCAAGATGAAGGAATAAAAATGTGGTACTTAAGGCACACAGTTATATTGGGAGTAGATAATGTGGCTCAGATTCTGGCTTGTGTGTAAACTTGTGAAATATACTTCTGGGGACTCAGGAGGGAGGAGCATCTTCTCTCCTAGTGGAGGGGCCATTTGGTTTAGTTCAAGAGGTATTTTCCTTTTAGGATCAAATTCTTTATTGCTAAATAAAAATGTGTTTCAGTTGGCAACTTCTTTGCCCTCAGAAGCATATCATATCCCAATTTCAGCCTATTTCTTCTGTTCTTGCATGATATTTCTTTTCCCAGAGCAATCTCTAAAGAACACAAGAGCTTCCAGTAATAGCCACATACTCTTACTTTTTCTAATTTTCTTTTTCTTTCCCAGACAAATATGTAAGTAATTCAGATTATGTGATGGGTAAACAGATAAATTATCACTATAGGTGCTCATATAGAAACATAAAATACACGACATCAACAAGTTATGAAGAAGGTATGATAGGGAATTGCTTTAAAACTAGTTTTACTACCTCATTGACAAGGATACCTGCATAATGAGCATTTGTATATTTAACCCTGAATTGTGCTACACATCTTTAAAAAAAAAAAAAAAGCTAGTTTTACCTAACAGTGACAGTAGTGAAAATTATGGTGCATTGTATAGTTTTTGTCCTCTCTTTTTAAACAGCTTTATGGAATTCACCCATTTAAAGTGTATTTTTTTTGGTATATTCACAGAGTTGTGAAACTGTTACTACCTGAAGTTTTAGAATATTTTCACTATCCTAAAGTGAAATCTCATACCCATTAGACGTCACTCCCAATTTCTTTCTAACTCTGCAAGTCCTAGGCAGCCATTAATCTACTTTCTGTTGCTAATTATTTACTTATTCTGGATATTTTATATAAATTGAATCATACAAAATGTGGCCTTTTGTATCTGGCTTCTTTCACTTAGTATGTTTTCAAAATTCTTTCATGTTGTAATATAAATCAGAATTTCAATTTTTATTAACAAATAATATTTTATTATATACATATATCACATTTTGCTTGTCCATTTATCATTGGGTTGTTTCATCCTTTGGCTATTATGAAAAATGCTGCTATGAACACTCATGTACAGTTTTTCTTTTTTTTTTTTTTTGAGTCAGGGTTTCACTCTGTCACCCAGGCTAGAGTGCAGTGGCATGATCATGGCTCACCACAGTTTTGACTTCCCGGGCTCAAGTGATCCTCCCATCTCAGCCTCCCAAGTAGCTGGGACCACATGTACAAATTTTTACCTGACAATATTTCCATTTCTTTTGGACATACATACTTCGAGGTGAAATTCCCAGGTCATATAGTTATTCTATATTTAACTTTTTGAGGAACTGCCAGACTGTTTTTTCCAAATTGCCACATCATTTCACATTCCTACAAGCAATGTATGAAGGTTACACTTTCTTTAAATCCTCACCAACAATTGATATTGTCTGTCATTTTTATTATAGCCATCTTAGTGCATGTGAAGCAGCATCTCGTGGTTGTTTTGCTTGATATTTACATCATGGCTAATGAAGTTAAGCATCTTTTCATATACTTATTGGCCATTTGTATATCTTTTTGGATAAATGTTTATTCAGAACTTTGCCTATTTAAAAATTCAATTATTTATCTCTTTATTATTGAGTTTTTAAAAGTTCTTTATGTTTTCTAAATACAAGTCCCTTATCATACATATAACTTGCAATTTTTTTTCCCCACTTCTTGGGTTATCTTTTCACCTTCTTCATAATGTCCTTTGGGCCACAAAAGTTTTTATCAAGTAAAATTTACTCCCTTCTAAGAGTTGTATAATATGCCATTTGATTATAGACATATGGCTTTGTTTAGGGACTCTCAATTCTATTTGATTGAGCTATATATGTACCTTATGCCAGTATCACACTTTCTCAAATATTGCAACTATGTAGTAAATTTTGAAATCAGAAAATGTGAGTTCACCAACTTTTTTTTCCTTTAAAACTGTTTTGGGTGACTCATCTGTATGGATTTTAAGATTAGCTCATCAATTTCTGCAACAAAACTCAACTGATTTTCACAGGGATTGTCTTAACTCTGCAGGACAAAAGATCTGGGGAGTATGCCATCTTAACAAATTTAAGTCTGCTGATCCACGGAACTGGGTATTATTTTTAGTATGTAGTTGTTCCACAGTATTCCTATATAAACTTTTTTGTTTCTGTAAGGTCAGTAGTAATGTCCCATCCTTCATTTCTGAATTTAGTAATTTGAGTCCTGTATTTTCTCTTGGTGAGGCAAGCTAAAAATTTGTTGATCTTTTTTATTTTGCAAATTATACACTTTTAGTTTAACTGATTTCTCTATTGTTTTTCCATTATTTATTTTATTAATTTATGCTCTAATTTTTTTTTTTTTTTATTTTGAGTTGGAGTCTCACCCTGTCTCCCGGGCTGGAGTGAGGTGGCATACTCATGGCCAGCGCAGTCTTGACTTGCTGGCCTCAGGCGATCCTTCTGCATTAGCCTTTCAGGTAGCTGGAACTACAGGCAAGCACCACCACACCAGCTAATTTTTTGATTTATTGTAGAGATGAGGTCTCACCAAGTTGTCCAGGCTGGTCTTGAACCTGTGGGCTCAAGCAATCCTCTCACCTCAGCCTCCCAAAGTTCTGGGATCATAGGCGTGAGCCACTGTGTCCGTTCTAATGCTCTAATTTTTAATTTCCTCTTTCTGCTTGTTTTACATTTACTGTTTCTTCATTTTCTAATGTCTTAAGTTGGAAGGTTAACACATTAATTTGAGATTTTTTTCTTTTTTAATATAGGCATTTGTAGTTGTAAATTTCCTTCCAAGCCCCACTTTAACAGTGCCCCATAAATTTTAGAACATTGTGTTTTAATTATCATACATTTCAAAGTATTTTCTAATTTTCCTATGATTCCTTTTTTGATCTGTTATCTAGAGGTATGTTGTATAATTTCGACATATTAGCAAATTTCTTGAACTTCTTTGCTATTGATTTCTAACTTCATTCCGTTGAAGTCAGAGAAGATACTTAGTATGATTTCCGTCCTTTAAAATTTATTAAAGTTTGTTTTATGGTTTAGCATATCATCTATCCTGATGAATGTTTCATGTGCACTTGAAAAGAATGTGTATTCTGCTATTGCTGAGTGGAGTGTCCTATAAACATTTTTTTGGTGGTGTTGTTTTATAGTGTTTCTCATCTCTTCTATTTCCCTGTTGATTTTCTGCCCACATTTTCTATTTATTATTAAATTCGGGTATTTAAGTCTCCAACAATAATTGTTGAATTGTCTATTTCTCCCTTTAATTCTGTTGCTTTTGCTTCATGTAATTTGGAGCTTTGTCGCTAAGTGCATATTTATTTTTGAAATTGTTATATCTTCCCAATGGATTGACTCTTTTATTGTTATGAGACCTCTTTCTTTATCTATAGTAACATTTTTTTTGTTCTAAAGTCTATTCTGTCTTAAATATGGCACTCTAGATTTATTGTGGTTGCTGTTTTTATGGTATATACATTTTCAGCTGATTTGTATCTTTGTATCTTTTTCTTGACTCTCTAATTCACACACATTTAATATTGGATTTGTACCATAATTTTGAAAGGCACAGTCTTGAATGCCATTATCGTGAAAGATAAAAATCTCTAAATGGAAAATAGAATATTTAATTAAGGAATGCTCATGTCAGTGTATGTAGAATCACAGAAGAATTTTTAAAAGAGCAGTTTCATGTATAAAATGAATATGAATGCCTGTCCTAAAAGAAAAAATGTGACCTTGTGATGCGAGACCAAAAATATAATGATAATGAACATTTGCAGGCTCTTATAAACTTTTTCTGTGCAACTGCCCATGATCTATCCCTGTAATAGACTTTTTCATATGTAAAATTTTCTTTTTCATTTTGTTTCTTTTTCTTTTAGGTATTTTCACTATTTTATACTGTTAGCATTGTTTTTTACAATTCACTATGCTATATATTTGTGTTATCTTTGTGTTATTCCAATACTGGATATATAGATTGTGTAGAGACTTTTACAGAGTCTTAACTTATTTCATGCATTTTATGTAGTCTTTTTCCAAATTTGACTCTGCAAGAATGCATTATCACCATGTTGACTTTGTATATAAACATTGCGCAAGTATGTAAAAACATTGAAATGTCCTTAACAAATGAAGAGATGTCCTTTTTCGTACATCTGCATCTGTGTGTTTCTTGAGATCTTGGCTATTTGGGTGACTGTATATGTGGTGGTGACCCATCACTTTTTTTTTTTTTTTTAGTTGGAATCTCACTCTGTCGCCCAGGCTGGAGGGCAGTGGCACACTCTCTGATGGTCTTTTAGCCTCAACTTTCCAAGTAACCAGAACTACAGGTGAGCGCTACCACGCCCGGCTAATTTTTTGATATATTGTAGAGATGAGAACTCGCCAAGTTGCCCGGGCTTGTCTAGAACCCGCAGGCTCAGGCAATCCACTTGCCTTGGCCTCCCAAAGTGCTGGGATTACAGACTGAGCCACTGAGCCTGCCCATCACATTTTTTATCGATCTCATCAAAAGACTTAGGTTGTTCATCATAGCATTTCAGATTACCACAGTTAGAAAGTTGGGTGCATACAATTACCATCCATAATGATATAAATGAATACATTTCCCTTTTTGACATATCTTATAAATATGGCTTATAAATATGGTTCATCTGCTCATAACTGTTATATCTGTGTGATTGTCGTTAATGTGACTGAGTATTTATGGTTGTAAAAATATATATGTTATTACTGCCTATTTTAAAGTGGCCTATGAAATGTTATGTCGTGTTTTTATGTTTCTCAAATAAATCCCATTTTAAAAATATAAGTAAATATCTCTTAAGAATTTTTTAAATATCTTTTTTCCAGAATTTTTTTTTCAAGATTTTGATCTCTTGGGATTATTTTAGGATTTTAGACCATTGGGATTTTGATCTTTCAGGATTTCAATATCCAGGATTATGTCATTTGGAATGTGTCTTTTGAGATAATAATTGACTCCTAATGTTATTACTGATATAGTTGAATATACCTTTCTAATTTTACTTTTTTATATATGTCTCATGTCTTTTTTGTCCCTCTATTTCTCCTTTATTGCTTCTTTGCATTAATTGAATATTTTCTAGTATAGTGTCTTAATATCCTGGATTACCACATACAACTTAATTTATTATGTATTCCATACTTATGCTACTTTAATTCCTGTGAGATATAGATACAACATTTTTTTTTTTTGAGTTGGAGTCTCACTCTGTCACCCAGACTGGAGTGCAGTGGCCACTCCCGGCCACCGCAGCCTCGACCTGCTGGGCTCCTGCAATCCTTCTGCTTCAATCTTCCAAGTAGCTGGAACTACAGGTGCGCGCTACCATGCCCAGCTAATTTTTTTATTTATTGTAGAGATGAGGTCTGGCCAAGTTGCCCAGGCGAGTCTCGAACCTGCGGGCTCAGGCAATCCACTCACCTCAGCCTCCCATAGCACGGGATTACAGGCTGAGCCACTGAGCCTGGCTACAACATTTTTTTTTTTTGTCAGTCTCACTCTGTCACCCAGGCTGGAGTGCAGTGACGTGCTCACGGCCACTGCAGCCTCAACCTGCTGGGCTCAGGAGATCCTTCTGCCTCTGCCTTCCAAGTAGCTGGGACTACAAGCACGTGCTACCACGTGGTCTAATTTTTACCACTGGCTAATTTTTTCATATGTTGTAGAGATGTGGTCTCACCAAGTTGCCCAGGATGGTCTTGAACTCCTGGACTAGGGCAGTCCTCTCACTTCGATCTCTTAAAATGCTGGGATTACAGACTTGAGCCACCACACCCAGCCTAGATATAACGTCTATATAAATCTATTCTATTTCCCTTTTTTGTACTATTATTGTTTTACATTTTAATCTCTATATATTACAGGCTTGACAATATATTGCTATACTTATTACTTTATAAAATTTTATGTCCTTTAAACAAGTCCAAGAAGATAGGAATAGAAATACATATTTATATAGTTTGTTATATTGATCTTCCTATTTCACCATTTATGTTTCTCTTCATTTGCTTCTGTAGATTTGAATTACCATCTGGTATTTTCTTTCTCCAATAAAACTTTACTCTCACCCACATTCTCATACTGTAATTGTGAAATAGATTACACTTTTATGGAATAGGCACAACAACATATTAGAATAATATTATTCTATACAATTTCCTTTTAAACTATTTTTAAAAAGTGAAATATCCATTTATACTGTCTTTAGAATTACATAATTACCTTTGTTAGTACTCTTTGTTTTTGTATGTGTGTAGATTCAAATTACTGTCTGGTGTCACTTGCTTTCAGTCTGAAGAAATTCATTTACTGAGTTTTGTTATGTTGACCTAATAGCACCAAATTCTGTCAGTTTTTGTCGATCTTGAATGGCTTTATTTTGCCTTCATTTTGGAAAGATAGTTTTGCTGGATATTAGATTTTCGGTTAATTTTTGTCATCCAACTACTTCTGGACTCCATTGTTTCTGTTGAGAAGTTAGTTATAAATCTCACTGGAATTCCTTTGGATTTAATTATTTTTCTCTTACTGCTTTAATAATCTACTTTTTGTCTTAACATTTTTACTATGATGTGTCTGGGCATGAATCTCTTTGACTTTATCTGTTGAGTTTCTTGAATGTTACTAAAATGTTTTTCATCAAATATGGACAGTTTTAGCTATTATTTATTAAAATTTTTTATGCTTATGTTTTCCCTCTTCTGGTACTCTCATTTTGCCTGTGCTGGTGTGCATAATGTTGTACTGACATCTCTTAGGATTTGCTCATTTTTCTCCATTAAACTATCTTTTTGGCTTTCATAATACCTATCACTACCTTCAAGTTTGTGTATTTTTTCTTCTGCTAGTTCAGATCTACTGTTGAGTCTCTTCTAGTGATTTTTTTACTTTAGTTATTTTATTTTTCAACTCCAGAATTTTTATTTGGTTCTTTCTTATATATTCTGTGTCTCTATTTATATTCTCTCTTTGAATAGGCATTGCTGTCATACTTTCCTTCACTTTTTAATTCTTTGAGCACATTTTTAAAGGCTGCTTGAAGTCTTTGCTGTTTGATATCTTAACCTTCTCATAGACAGTTTTTGTTGCCTGATTTTTCTTCTTGTATATTTGTCACCCTTTCTTGTTTCTTCACATCTCATAATTTTTGTTGTTGTTGTTGAAAACTGAGAATTTTTGATAATATAGTGTAGTAACTCTAGATATTGATCCTTCTCCTCCTGGATCAGTCATTGTCATTGTTGATGTTTCTTGTTTATTTGTTTTGTGACTTGGTTGGACTATTTTAGTAAAGTCTATTTGCCTACATTGATGCTTCTGATGCTATGTTTCAGAGTTCAGCTTTGGGAATCCACACAGTCACCCTGTGATGACAGTGGCTTTTAGAAGAATTCTATTTTTTAGATTATTTTTCTGATCTTCTGTTAATCTGTCTGTTTCTCTTGGTATTATACCAAGCTGTTAGGCTCCACAAATTGCCCTAGGGCACAAGTTGTTTCAAAGTCTGATGTAAATAAATTCAGACTCCTTTGCAGGGGTAGTGTTTGAGGCCAGTTTTTAGGTGTGTTTTATTCCAGGAAAACTCTACTTTGCTGTTTTTTTTCCCTGATTCTCTCTGGTAAACTAGCCGGCTGACAGTATAACCTGTTGCTTTCTTACTCTTCTTAATATTTCTTCATACTCTTCTTAATTATTCCACATTCAAATTTCTCTTTTTAATTTTCTTTTTCTTAGTGCCCTGTTAGGCTTGAACTGTTCCAAATTCAAGCCAGTTCATTTGAGAAGTGTTTCAGAGTTCTGTGTTCTAATGAACGGCTCCTCTGTCTGGACAAAATCTTTGAGCCACTGCTCCAGAGACAGAGGTGACCTATTTCTTCAAGATTAACACCATTGCTTTATAGGAATGATCAGGATCATAGTTTGTGGTCTTTTTTGACTTGCTTCCCTTTGTGTGTACCCTTTGTCCCATAAGTGAGATAGGAGTGATCAGGATCTCAGTATTGTCAGCTTGCCACATCTGAGATAGAGCCTTTGCTCTATGTGTGGGGGCTAGGTATAAAATGGAGCCCTTGCTCTTCTCAGCCTCACCCTTCTCAACTGGGGAGCACAAGAAATACTGGTGGCTCCCTCTTTTAGGGAGTTTTCCTAGCATTTGATTGGTTACTGGAGAGAAAAGGATTCTTGTATCTTAGCCACACTTTCCCAGAGTGGGTAGCTCTGTCATGCTGAGGTGGAGATTTGAGTTTAGTAAGAGGAGTTGCTTGTGGTTCAAGTGCCACGGACTCTGTCTGTTCTTACTGACATTTCATAGATCATATTGTATACATGTTTCTTCATTTGCTGTATATCCTTAGGACAATATCCAGAGACTCTAACTGCTTCTTGTTGTTTTTGTAAAAATAAATTTTGTTGGCTATTGTTGTTTCTCTGAAGGTGGGTCCATTTTGATACTCACATTGTCATTTTATTCCTCTTTTTTTTTTTTTTTGAGTTAGAATCTCACTCCGTCACCCAGGCTGGAGTGCAGTGGCATGTTCATGGCCACCCTAGCATCGCATCGACCTGCTGGGCTCAGGCGATCCTTCTGACTCAGCCTTCCAAGTAGCCGGAACTACAGGCATGCTCTACCAAGCCTGGCTAATTTTTGATTTGTTGTAGGAACGAGGTCTCGCCAAGTTGCCAGGCTGGTCTCCAACCTGCAGGCTCAGGCAATCCTCTTGCCTGGCCTCCCAAACAGGCTAAGCCACCGAGCCTGGTCCTCTTTTCTCTTTCATTCTATCTTGATTGCTTCCTTGCTTTTGACTCTGGGATTGCTCACTGTTTTATGTTGAGTCTTAAAAACTCCAAGGATATTCCTTTGCCTCTTCATCTGAGGATATTCCAAGTTTATATTAAGTATAGTCCTTATTAATTGATTTCTACGTTTGCTTGTTCCTACCAATAGACTTGGAAAAGTGTTTATTGGTTTTTATAACCTCAAGGGTGTTTTTGTCTTTTTGCTTGGCCCTTCTCCCAGTGTAAGTCATGGTCACCTTTGCCCTCTGCTATGAACAGTGTTCTGAATGTATTGATAGGGAGAGCATTTAAAACATCTTTTGACAGAAAAAATCACATTTTGTTTGCCTTCCAGGTTCAGATTATATTTCTCCATTGGATAAAAACATGCATGAAATATTTCCAGATGCAGTAATTTGGAGGCTATTTCTGCTTAACTCTTACATTCTAAGTGCTACTTAATTTAAAAATATCCTATATACTGTACAGTCTTATACCACATAATGACATTTTGGATAACAATGGACTGCATATGTGATGATGTTCCTATAAACTATATCATACCATATTTCTATATTTAGATACACAGATACTTACTCTTGTGTTATAGTTTTCTACATTATTCAGTACAGCATCATGCTGTATTGGTTTGTAGACTAAAAGCAATAGGCTATACCATATGTGTGTATTAGTCTATACTATGTAGATTTTAGTAAGTATATGCTATGGTGTTCACACAATCACACAATAATCTAACAACATATCAAAACACATCCCTGTCATTAAATGACATGATTTACTCTATTGTGTGTCCGAGTTAGTGTTTGAGAGGTTTTAACCTCCTAGGCTAGTACATATATAGACACATGAATACTTTTTTTTTTTTTTTGCAATTTGTGACAAAAAGTCAAAAATTGGAAATGTAAGATGTATTTAACTTTCTATATTTCTATTATCTATATCTAGCAGATATACTAAAATTTATCTGAGACAAGGCCATGAATAAAAAGCCACTGGAAGCCGGGCTCGGTGGCTCAGCCTGTAATCCCATGCCTTGGGAGGCTGAGGTGAGTGGATTGCCTGAGCCTGTGGGTTTGAGACTCGCCTGGGCAACTTGGCCAGACCTCATCTGTACAATAAATCAAAAAATTAACCAGGTGTAGTAACACATGCCTGTAGTTCCAGCTACTTGGAAGGCTGAAGCGGAAGGATCGCCGGATCCCAGCAGGTCGAGGCTGTGGTGGCCTGGAGGGTGCCACTGCTCTCCAGTCTGGGCAACAGAGTGAGACTCCAACTCAAAAAAAAAGCAACTGGAAATATTTTATGCCACCTCTTGAGGATGGAAATTTTGCATTTTGTATTTTTCATCTATTATAGCATTTGGCAAACTGTCTTGAATTCAATAATTGTTGATTAAATCATTGATTTGGTTGTCATTCTTCATTCTTGAAAATATTTGATTTTATGCTTTTACTACTATATATATTTAGGATCCATTTGATATAGGGGCAAAACAATTTCTTCTCAGAAAGAGCTAAAAATAAACTTAAACAATTATTACTTAAAATATTTTTAGGAGACACAAGTGCATATTTCTTACATGAATATATCGTGTAGTGGTGAAGTCTGGGCTTTTAGTGTACCTGCCACCAGAATAGTAAACATTGTGCTCAATAGGTAATTTTTCAACCCTCACTACCCTTTCACACTCCTACATTTTGCATTCTCCAATGTCTATTATTCTACTACTCTGTATACCCGTTGCCTAGCTCTCACATGTAAGTGAGAACATGTGTTATTTAACTTTCTGTTTCCTGAGTTATTTCACTTAGGATAATGCCCTCCAGTTCCATCCATTTTGCTGCACAAGACTTTATTTCATTCTTTTTTTTTTATGACTGAGTAGTATTCTGTGGTGTATACACACATACACACACACACACACACCATGGATTACTATGTGATGTATGTATACATTTATTGGATGATTTATTGATATATATTTAGGTTAATTTCATATCTCTGCTATTTAAAATCATGCCACAATAAATATATGAGAGCAGGTGTCTTTTTTTTATATAATGATCTCTTCCTTTTAAGATATATACCCACTAGTGGAATTGCTGCATCAAACGGAAGTTCTACTTTTAGTTTTTTTGAGAAATCTCCATACAGTTTTCCATAAAGGTTGTATTAATTCACATTCCCACCAACAGTGTATGAGCATTTTCTTTTCTCTGCAGCCTTGTCAACATCTGTTGCTTTTAGACTTTTCAATAATAGCCCTTTTGATTAGGGTGAGATGGTATCTTATTGTGGTTTTAATTTGCATTTTTCTTATGATTAGTGATGTTGAGCCTTTTTTTGTATATTTGTTGGCTGCTTGTATATCTTCTTTGAAAAATGCCTATTTATGTTCCTTACCCACTTTCTTTTCTCCTTGTTTTTCCACTTGTTGGGTTATTCAAGTTCCTTTTAGATTTTAGATATTATCTCTTTGCTGAATGCAAAGTTTGCAAACAGGAAATAAAATTTTACCTGTATTCTTGTGCCTTTGGGTTCAGTGCAACATCTCCCTTGGGCTCCATTCTCAACTTTTTGGAAGAGTTTGGGAAGGATTGGTATTAGTTCTTTAAATGTCTGATATAATTTAGTTGTGAAGCAATCTGGTCCTGAATTTTTTTTTGATGGACGTCTTTTAATTAATGATTCGATCTTTTTACTTGTTATTGGTTTGTACATATTTCCAATTTTTTGTGTGATTCAGTCTTGGCAAGTTATATGTTTCTAGAAATTTATCCATTACTTCTAGGCTCTTCAATTTGTTGGTATGTTCATGGCAGTCTAGTATGATCCTTTGTATTTCTGTATTATCAGTTGTAATGTCTCCTCTTTCATATCTTATTTATTTGATTCCTCTTTTTTTAATTTAGTCTAACTAAAAGTTTGTTTAGTTTTTTTTCAACAAAACTACTCTTAGTTTCCTTGTTCTTTTCTATGTTTCTATTCTCTAGTTCATTTATTTCTGCTGTAACCTTTGTTATTTCCTTTTTTCTGCTAAATTTTGGGCTTCATTTGTTCTTAGTTTATTCCTTTCCAGTTCCTTAAGGAACTAGAAAAATATTAGGTTGCTTTGAGATATCTTTTCTGTTTTGACGCAGGTATTTATTGCTATAAACTTCCTCTTAGAACTGTTTTTGCTGCCTCCCACAAGTTTTGATATGTTATTTCCATTGTATTTGTCTCAATATATTTTAAAATTTCTCCACTAATTTTTTATTGACTCAATAGTTGTTCAGGAGCATGTTGTCTAATTTCCAAATATTTGTTAACTTTTCATAGTTCCTTCTGTTGTTGAATTCCAATTTTATGCCACTGTGGTCAGAAAAGATACTTGGTATAATTTTGGTCTTCTTAAATTTGTTTAAACTTGTTTTAGGCCTCAGATATAGTCTAACCTAGAGAATTTCCTGTGTACACTTGAGAAGAATTTGTTCTGTTGCTGTTAGAATGCTCTATGTATATCCAGTAGGTCCATTTGGTCTAAAGTGTAGTTGAAATTCAATGTTTCCTTATTGATTTTCTGTCTGGAAGAGCTGCCTATTGAAAGTGGTGTATTAAAATGCCCCACTCTTATTGTGATGCAGTCTACGTCTACCTTCAGAGCCTTTGATGTTTGCCTTACATTTTCAGATGTTCTGATGTTGGGTGCACATATATTTGCAATTGTTATATCTTGATGAATTTACCCCTTTATCACTATACAGTGGCCTTCTTCGTCTCTTTTTGCGGTTTTGACCCAAAGTATACTTTGTAGTAAGTATTGTTACTTCTGTTCTCTTTTGTTTCCATTTGCACAAATATTTTTCCATATTTAAACTTTTAGTCTATGAGTGTCCTTTTAAAAAAGTGAGTTTTGGCTGGGCCCAGTGGCTCAGCTTGTAATTCCAGCACTTTGGGAGACCGAGGCAAGTGGATTGCCTTACCGCAGGTTCAAGACCAGCCTGGGCAACTTGGCAAGGCCTCTTCTCTACAATGAATTAAAAACTAGCCGGGCATGGTAGCATGCACCTGTAGTTCCAACTACTTGGAAGGCTGAGGCGGAAGGATCGCCGGAGTCCAGGAGGTCGAGGCTGCGGTGGCTGTGAGTGTGCCACTGCACTCTAGCCTGGGTGACAGAGTGAGACTCTAACTCATAAGAAAAAAAAAAAAAAAAGAAACTTGAATATATCATCCCACTCTCTTCCGGCCAGCAAGGTTTCTGCTGAAAACCTGCTGACAGTCTTATGAGGTTTTCCTTGTACATAACAAGGGAGTTCCTCAAACTGAAGGAAGAGGATATTAATTAGTAACGTGAAAACATACAGAAGTGTAAAACTTCTTTTTTCTTCTGGCTTTAACTTTTGAAAAATTGATTATGATGTGTCTTGGGTCTCTGAATGTATTTTATTTAGTGTTTTGGGTTTCCTGGATCTGGATTTTTATTTTCTTCTCCAGGCTTCAGGGGTGTTCTACCGTTATTTATCTTTGTATGTTTTCCAACACTTTCTCTTTCATTTTTTCTTCTGCTACATCATTAACATATAAGTTGTTACACTTGATGACGTAACAAGATCTCTTAAACTTTCCTCACTCTTCTTCATTTTGCTTCTCAAATGGTGCAGTTTTTAGTGACCTGTCTTTGAATTCATTGATCCTTTCTTCTATTTGATCAAGTCTGCTGTTGAACCTCCTCTACTGAATTTTTTAGTCCAGTTATAGGGCTTTTTAGCTCTATGATTTTTGTTTGGTACTTTTAAATACTTTCTCTTTGTTGAAATTCTTAGTTTGTTCTTACATTGCTCTCCTGATCTCAGCAAGCATCTTTATGAGCATTATTTTGAATTCGCTGTTGGGTAGGTCACATATATCCACTGTACTTGGGTTGGTTTTTGGAGATTTATATGATTCTTTTATTTGGAATATATTCCCCTGTTTTTCATTTTTCTTGACTCTTTGTTTTGTTTTTGGTACATAAAATATGACAATTACCTCTCCTTGTATTGTCAGACTAGGCTTGTATAAGAGAAGGATTTCACTGATCCATCTGGCTGGAAATTTTAAGGTTTCTTTGAGATCTTTGTGTTTGTCCAGACTGCTGTCTCTGTTTTTGGTAGCCCTTTGGAACTTAGGATGTGTCGGATTCTGTTAGTATCCTGAGGCCAGTAAGGTAGAAGCCAGACTCTCTAGATATAATTGGAAAAGGTTGTGTGTTCCAGTTCCTGCTATCTTCACAATAAAACTGAGTGTGGGCATTTATCTCCTATTTTTTTTTTCTCTAAGCCAGAGAGTGGATCTGCAGAGATGTCTGTACTCACATTTAGGCTGCATCCTCTGATCCTAGAGAGATAGCCCCAGGAGGTGAGCCCATTGTGTGTCCACCTCTTTGTTTTTTTGTGGTGTAGGGCCATTCAGGAATGCAAACCCCTATTGACTCCCAGAGCTAGGTTGTTATGGAGACAGTCCCTTGGGTGGAAGTTATAAAAGTGGTGACACTTAGTGCATGCCCAAACTCTTTCCAGGAAAAGTGTGTGTAGACTTGGGTTTATCACTGGGGTGAGCCACAGGAAAGGCTCAAAGTACTGAGCTTTGATTAGGCTGCCGGAGGGCAATTACTTGTTAGCTTTATTAGCTCTTAGATGCAAATTTGTTAGAATCCAGTTCACCAAGTAAGCACTGAAAATGTGTGCTGTAAGCTCCTCCCAGAAAGAAAGAAAATGAAAGCTGCCCATTCTCACCTCTTTTCCACAGAAATGCATTCCCTGGAAGTGTTTTTGCACCCATTTAAAGCCACTTCTTTTCTCTGTTATTGAGGGAGACACTTAATATGCCTCTTCGCTTCTGCTCCTGGAGCTTAGATATTTAGGATAACATTTTTGGGGGAGGTAGTTGTAAAAGTTGCGGTGCTTAGGATACAGCTTTTCAGGTGGAAGCTGCAAAAGTTAGGGCGCTCTATGTATGGACAAACTCCTTGTTCGATCTGGAATTATCACTAAGGCATACAGCGGAGAAGGCTTCGGAAGTCCTGTTCTACTTCTCCGGTTGCTGGTAGGGTGACACTTATTTGTCCCTTTAACTTCCCAGTGCAAGTTAGAAATCAGGCCACCAGGTAGCCACTGGAAGAGTGTGTCATACACACCTCAAGAAAGAAACAGGGAGCTGTATTTTTTCAAGTTCCTTTTCTTTACTGTTGCTGGGGGGATGAAGTCACTCTATTATTTCTTCAAATTTGCCCTCTCCATTTGCTTTAGCTTTTTTTTCTGCAAGTTCAATGAGATGTAAATTATACCATTGAATACTTTCTCACAATAACTGATCAGTCACTGTTTAGTCTTTTAAAATCTTTTTTTCTGTCTACATTTTATTCTGGATAAAATCTATTGACGTGTTTTCAAGTTCCTGCTACTTTCTTCAGTATTTTTTTTTTTGTTAAATTTGCCTAGCATATTCTTATTTTAAACATTTAAAAAATCTATCCTTTCTATTTAATTCATTTAAATTCCCTATCTGTTCACCCATTGTTCCACATTTTTCTCTAAATCCTTGAGTATATTATTTTAAATATCTTGTTTGCTAGCTTCACCATTTAGATCATTCATGTATGTCATTTTATGTTGACTTTCTTATGAGTTTGAATCTTTTTTTAACTTTTTTGCATGTTTAGTATTCTTTGAATATTTAATGTTGTGTCTTGAACAGTGGGGGTTAAGGTGTCATGCCATTTTATTTTGTTTTATACAGACAGCAGGAGTTCCAATTGTAACTGTGTCCAAATTTGTTCTGCTTACCACATGATAGCCAATAAGTCAAAAGTCAAGGAGTTGAAACAAGGAAAGTGACTTTATTTTTATTTTTTATTTTTATTTTTTGAGTTGGAGTCTCACTCTGTCGCCCAGACTGGAGTGCAGTGGCCGCTCTCGGCCACCGCAGCCTCGACTTGTTGGGCTCCAGCGATCCTTCCGCCTCAGTCTTCCAAGTAGCTGGTACTACAGGCGCGCACTACCATGGCTGGCTGATTTATTTATTTATTTATTGTAGAGATGAGGTGTCGCCAAGTTGCCCAGGCGGGTCTCGAACCCACGGCCGCAGGCAATCCTCTCACCTCAGCCTCCCAAAGCGCGGGATTACAGACTGAGCCACAGAGCCCGGCGGAAAGTGACTTTATTATGGAGTGCCAGTAAACCAAGACAATGACAGACTAATGTCCTAAAGAACCATCTGAGGGTTGTGTGTACTTTGGTTTTTAAGTAGTCATAGAGGGAAAAGAAGATAATTGAGAGATGCATTCTCCCCTTTTTTACCTCCAAGCTAGACATCACAGCTGTATACTTGTTCCAGCAATGTCATTCAGTATTCTAAAGTTATTCTAGCCCATGTGTAAGCATGAAGAGAGGTCAGGCGTCCCCTTTATAGCCTAAAATGAAGTTAGTTATGTTAGTCTTTTGCCATTTCACTGTTACACTACATTTTGTTGCTGAAGTGAAGAGGAAACTAGTACAATTTTCACTGTTAAATTGATCTGTTTCTGGACTGTAGTGCTAGGCTTGAGCTCAGTTTTGATTATGCCAGCCTACAACTTGGAGCATTGCCACTGAAGTTTGACACCACCACGGATGGTGGTGTCATCAGTGCAAATGCCACGATCACTGCTATGTGTTTTTCAATTTTAGAAACTACCTTTTGACCACCCAGCTTCAACAGGAACAAATTTAGCCCATTTATACCCGCTCTTAATTTTTATCCTTTTACTAATTCTCAAAAATGAGTAGTTATATAAAGATTTTAAATTTTCCTACTGATAATTTTTATTACTTTAAATAAAATATTTAAGCTTCTTTTTTTGTTCTATCAACTTTAACAATATCTCTCTTGTTTCTCCTTTTGTAGGATAACAGTATTATGTCTCTTACCCATATTTCTCTCCCGATTCCCTTCATCTTTCAAATCTGACACTACACCTTTATTTTTATGTTGTTAATGTTGATAGCATTTTAATTCTATCCTTTAACTATAATTATATATTCTATGCTTTGTGTAGTGCTTTATTACAAAAGTTGTAAACCATAAGTGGACCTTAAACAATTATCATAATAGTGTAAGAAAGGGATTTGCAGTAGTGGGAAAATGCCAGGGGAGGGTGGCTGGGATTGGCAGTTGAGGGAAACTGCCAAGAGAGGAAGGGGCACACCTCATCAACAAGGATACCTGCATATTGAATATTTGTATACCTAACCCAGAATTGTGCCCCACATCTTTAAAATAAAAAATTAAAAAAGTTGAAAACCTATAAACATTATTTATATTATAATTATTTAAATATTTATTGGAGACAAATATTTAAATAATTACAAGAATTACGTTTTCTTTTTTATTGTATGAACCGTAAGTCATTTGAAAAACAGAGTTCCTAGCATCCTTCTTTATGCTCCTGAAATTTCTCATGATTTCGATTTGTATTAGTTTGTTTTGTATTTGGACCAGGTCTCACTGATATACTTTGTGTCCAATTTTTCTTCATTTATAGAAAATTCCTATTTTGTTGAAATCTGTTAATACTTTCTCTTTATTCTTGATAGTCTACCCAGAGTTGTGCCTTTGTAGAGGCTTTTTTATATCTTGACAGCTTTAAAATTACATAAGTAATTAAAACATTATCCTTAAAGGAAAACAAAATATCATAGACAAGTAATATTGTTTCTATGACCAATCCTGTTTTTGTCCACCTGTTCTTCCTAACTCTTTCATGAAAATGTTCACATACATTTACATATATATCGAATATTCATGACATTGTCTCCATGTGTATTTGGTTGTGTTCATGTAAATATTATTGTACTGTAGGTGTCTTTTTGTAAGTTGGTTCTGCTTCTCAACATTATGACTGGGAAATACAATATTTTTATCCTATCTAGAAAATTAATTTTTGCTGTTTCATTTATTTTTATATCTGAATTGACTATTTGTGTGTTATCGTCTGTGAATTATTTGTTTTTCTTCCTTTGTGCTGTGAATCTATTGGTTTATTTGTGTTTTATTTTTATTCGTTGAAGCGATTTATATATTATAGTTACTAGTCCTTCTATTACACACATGGTTAAAATTTCTTCTGATAAATTTCTTGTTTTCGATTTTGTTCATGGTGTCTTCTCTCTTGTAGAACATTTTAGTTTTTGTATCACCAAATTTGTTAGCTTTTACTTTCTCGGTTTTCTCTTTGCATTTAATTTAAGGTCTATCGTATTCTAAGGGATTAAGATATTCTTCTACATTCGCTTTGGATGATTTGTAGTTTTCTCCATATTTATGCTTGGAGTTTATTTGAAATTATCTTTTGTGAATTACATAAAGTAGAAATCTAGCCTTAACCCCCTGTTGATAGCCAATTATTCCTATAATTGTATTGAATATTTATCTTTCTTCCACTGGTTTGAAATGAAGAATTTACTATATTAAAGGTTTTTAAATGTGTTTTCATATATTTGTGAGCTGGACTTTGGGTTCTTAGCTATTTTTAATTTATGATCAAAATAGCAATATACTAATTACCACATTTATATACTATGTCTTGATGTTTGGCAAGAAAGCAACAATACTTTTGGTTCTCTTTTACTTTTAAAATTTTTGACTACTCTTGCAAATCTTACTTTTCATATGAATTTTAGAATAGACTACATGACTACCTGAAAAATCCCATTGAGATATTGATTGTAATTTAGATGAATTCACAGATTAATTTGTCAAATTTGGTAACTTTAGAGTTTTGAGTCTTCCTACGCAGAGCATGAACTATCCCATGTTTTATTTTATGTTGTTCAACAAAGTTTTATTTTCTCCATGAGTGATTAAATACTTTTGTTTCTTCATTTGTAAATATTTTATAATTTTTGTTTTTTCTGCAAATCGATTCTTTTTCCTACTATATTTTCCAATTGTTATGATAGGTGTATAGGTCTTTGATTTTTGTAAGTGAATGTTAATCTTGCCTATATGCTTAATTACCAAATTTTAACAAATAAGTCAGTAGGTGGTTTTATTGATTTTTAAAAATGGGTAATCATGTTATCAATTAGTAATGACAGTTTTGTCTCTTCTAAACTTTTTTTTTTTACTGAATAGGTAGTTTTCAATAGTATAAATAATAGCAGAGAACATGCTTTTATTTGATTTTAAAGAGAATATTTCAAAGACTTACTTTTATATATGATTTTTGCTATAGATTTCTGATGGATAGTCTCTATTTTTTTAATCAGGTTAAGAAATATACACATACAAGTAAATGTGGATACATTCACATGAGGCAGATCAAAGTGCCAAGTGTAATTTTATTCTAAGTGGGATTATGGTGATTTTTAGTTATTTTTCTTTATTTGCAATTTAAAAAGGTTTTTGGACAACATTTCTAACTTTTTCAAAATAAAAGAAAATGTTCTTTTGGAAAAAAAGAAAGAGTATGTAAGATGTGTGTTATTCATCCTAAGCTACCAGAAAAGGACCAATTCTCAATGATATATATATATATATTTTTTTGAGTTGAAGTTTCACTCTGTCGCCTAGGCTGGAGTGCAGTGGCACACTCACGGCCACTCCAGCGTCTACCTGCTGGGCTCCGGCGATCGGGCACCTCGGCCTTTCAAGTAGCCAGAACTGTAGGTGGGCACTGGCACGCCCGGCTAATTTTTTGATTCACTGTAGAGAGACGAGGTCTCGCCAAGTTGCCCGGGCTGGTCTTGAACCCGCGGAGTCAGGCGATTCACTCGCCTCGGCCTCCCAAGGTGCTGAGATTACAGGCTGAACCACCGAGCCCGGCCCGTATTCCATCTTTTCTTGCTTTATGATAAGGTTTCCCAAAGTTTGTTTCTCAAGATGTTATTTATTATTCCATGTAAAAAAATTCTGCGGTCCAATAAACATGGGGTGAAACGAAGTTAAGCATGATTTATTTAGTGCAAAATTTATTGGAATCTTCAATATCTAAATGTGAAAAGTGAAGCTCTAACAAGAAAAACAGAATCTGGTATATTTTTTCAGAAGCATCTTTTAACCAGTATGTCATTCTCCATTGTTCAGTGAACTTTTCATGTTGCTGCTGTTTATAAAACAAAAGTCAGTGTTATATGTGTTTACTTCAGAAACACTATGTAATAAAGACTTGAAGCAATGACTCTCTCTAGGAAGCTTTATACTCACTTGTCTTAGAAGGCAAAACAAGTAAATAAAAAAATTAGTCAATTATGTTCTGCCCTCTAGAGCATTGGATTAGGTGGAGAGGATAAAAAAACTAGTCTTTACTGTGTTAAAAAATGAGTGGCTCTCAAGAAATTTCCAGTCTACTAAGACTTGTAACTGGTGTCTTCCTCTTGATTCAAGGGTATAATAAGATGACTAATAGCAATATTTCTTGTTCTCAAATGAGGAAACAGAGACACAAATGGATTGGTGATGAGTCCAAGTTCATGCAAATTGGAATGTCAGTTGGAAACAGAACAGATTCATTTGACTGCACTTCCAGCACTGTATTTAATTGACCTAACTTCCTCTCTTACAAAGTAGATATAAATAAGAGATTAACTGTTAGGAAGAGAAACGTGAGTGAGTACTTAGCATTTTGGAATATCAAAATAATTTAATTGGGTCCCAAATGAATTAAGATGTGTGGGAGTCCAAATTATACCCCAAATACCAAGCCAGCATAAAGCTAATTTAAAAATAATTTAAATCAACTAAATAAAATGACTGTCTCATGATAATAGAATATAGAAAATCACAATGAATATGCTAAAAATAGTTTTATTCATATCAAATAATAATTATCAAAATTCTTTTCAACAAGGTAGAAAAATTTGAAATCTACATGAAATATTAAAAAATGACATATATATCTAATTTGAAATGCATTATAGATATTATTGAACAGGTAGTAAATCTGTTCATTTGGTTCATTTCAATGATCAACATATTTCTGAAGATGACACTTGTTTTTACTCACTGATTGTTAGGTGTGTACACATAAAAGGAGCCCTAGAGAAGTCTACACAATTATAAGTTGGCACCTTCTGTTTGTCAACTCTAAATGCAGAGAGAAAAGGTCCAGTTCTCATTATGCTTTCTCCCTCCCTTTCTTTGCTTCTCTCCCAACTTTTAAGGATCTCCTTCCTTACCTCCAAGAGCTCAGTGAGCAATTATTCTGCTCTGACTAGCTAAAGTCCTCAACTTCCATGACCTTCTTTTCCTTTTAGGTATCTGCATTCCAGTCTTACTTTTTGCTCCTTCTTTGGGAGGCAGCTAGTGCTAGAAGTATAATCTTGAGCAAGTTGCTATGTACCTGCAGATTCTCCATAGTAACAACTAATTTTGGGGATTATGATACGTGAATGATGCAGGAAATTGAAGCCTGTGTATGATTTGGTATTGATCTGGGAATGAAAGAAGGAGAACCAGGGCAGAGCAAAATGATGCTTTGGTTTCTCTCACAATTCCTGGGTTTCTTGCTCAGGTGGCCAGGTGTTACAACCTGCTTTCAGTATTGAACTTTTATAGCTTTATTGCCCTAGCAGTCTGTAGTTGAGAGGTTAATCTATTTTTGAGTACATTAAAGCAGCCAGATACCTATGTCACTCTTAATGCTGGAATGGACTCCCCTGTCTCTTCTTTAACAACTGAGTGCCACCTGGGAACTCTCTGGCTTTGAGTTTCAAAAAGAAAGTCTATTGGAGAGATTGATTGAGAGAAAGATTGGGGAGAAAGATTTAAAGCAATAACAAACTTCTATTCTTTCCTTGGACAAGTGGTAGGGTTAGTGAGTGAACTAGCCAATGGATAAGAATAAGGATACTTTATATCCTTTACTGCAGGATATTGAATGTTCCTGCCTCAGAAACAACTCTAATTTCTAATTAAGGAATCTGGCAGAGTAGTTTCATTATCTGCTCAGTTTCTTTTCTTTCTTCCCTCAGTGAAAATTCCAAGAATGATTTGCCTGGCTTGAATAAAAGCAACATTATTTATATGTTTAGCTTGACTGTTGAACTTTTATGTCTAATGAACTTTTGACACTGTAGCAATTATTTATTTCATTGAATATAAGTTTAGTTAACTCTTTCATAAATTACATGTGATTATAGTGCTGAGCTTTATTTAAATGAAGGTAGTGGTGCTTCTCAACATTGTGATCAATAGACTTTAAGTTTTAAAATGTTGAAGAAATTTGAGAAGTTGATAATAGTTCAAACGGTTGCAGTGAAATGCTGAATATGATCATGACTAAATGAATGAATTCACTCACTCACTCAGTTAACATTTATTCAATATCTGGCACTATATTAGGAGACAGCATAACAGAGGTGAAAGCCACGGCTCTGCCTTCTAGAAACTAACAGTCTAGGATGAGAAACACGCAAATAAGCAGACAGTTATCACAACAGTGTGACAGGTTACTAAATGAGGACACATGAAGGGCCTCTCATCAACATTGGGTAGAACTGGGTAAGATCAAGGAGGCTTCTGTAAGTAAAAGCTACTGGAGCCAGATCGTAGGTTATGTTTAAGAATTAATCAGGTAGAGAAAAGGAGAAAGGGAGATTTAGGCAAGGGAAAAACACCAACGGGGGCATAGAAGCACGAAATTATGGCACAGTTAGAGAACTCGTTAATATTGTCGGGCAGTTGTTTATGGAGAATCTACTTTACACAGTTGCTTCACATGTGTTATTTTTAAATTTTATAACAACACTGGCGAGCCTTAATTGGCAGGTTAAAAAAACCACAGCCATGTGAGCTAAGTCATGATCTGTCTTATTCGGAAGCCATTGCAAATTATGACATTTACCCTCAAAAGGAAAGTTGATTCTATAGAGGTCAGGTAGGTCCTTCTTCACTGCAATAAAGGCTTTGTGGGTTTTCCTCCTGTAAGTAACTATTTTTGAGATTAATTCACATACCTTAACATTCACCCTTTAAAAGTCTACAATTGAGGGTTTCTGTTATATTCACAAGACTGTGCAAACATTACCACTATCTAATTTGAGAACATTCTTACCACCCCCAAAAGAAACCTCATACCTGTTAGCAGTCGTTCCCCAGTTCCTGGCAGCCACTTGCTTTCTTTCGCTATGGATATGCATATTCTGATCATTTCATATAACTGGAATCATACAATAGGTGGCTTTTTGTATCTGACTTATTTTTCTATGTATCATGTTTTCTAGGTTTTTCCATGTTGTAGTATGTATCAGTATTTCATTCTTTTCTATGGCTGAATAATATTGCCTTGTATGGGTATACAACATTTTTGTTTATTGATTCATCAGTTGATGAACATTTGAGTGGTTTCCACTTTCTGGGGGGCGATTTTGAATAATGCAGCCATGACTTTGAGGTTTGAGACTGCAGTAGGAACCTATTATTATAGGACATATTACACTTTATTATAATTACCTTGTTCTTTGTCTTTTTCTTTTGCTGTTCCGTAAGCTCTATAAATGCAAGAAGCATATTTGTCTTGTTAGTCATTATATCAAGCACAGGATATCTATGTAAGGAATGTGTGAATGAATAAATTAAAGAAGGCAGTTCTGTAGCTCTAGGTGAGAACTTTGAACTGCTCATCTAGTTTGCTTAACTGAGGGCTGTATCCCTCATTGCTGAGTGTGTGTTGGGGGTAAGGATTATACTCTAGATTTTCCCTGACATATTTGATTGTTGGGAGAGTGGAGGTTACATTGATATAGCAGCCTCATAATTTGTTTGGTTGAGTTGAGTGTTATCACCTATCAACAAAAGTCAGAAGAAAGCTAGATTTGTTTTGACAGCTTGCACTGGAAGCATTTGGGACATTTATTAGTAAGGGAAGTAGACCATGATCCCAAGTTTGTCTGTCATCTTGCCAATTAAACTTGCTTGCCTGGGCATGTGTCACTACCCCACAATGGAATTCTTCCCATTGGGGATGCTGGCGAAATCCATCCATGTTAAATTACTTTTCTCCTTTTCTTTCACTCCTTCTTTGCCTAACTCTTTTGTGTTCATCTCTGAACTCATTCAGGAAGATTTTCTGAGTTTAGTGCAAAATGCTGTGTAACTTGCAATTTTCTCTTGCAAAAATAAAAAGGATTTAATCAGCACAAAATTATCACATTTATTTGTTGTTTCAAATAAAGCCTTGGCTGTTGGGGACTGCTTTTGCTGTGGGACACCTTGCTCAGCTGCTAAGGTCTGTTGCCCTCTCTTGAACCCAGCAAGAGCACCTAAGAATTGCTGGGCACTGGAGAGGCCTGTGGTGGCAACACAGTGTGGCAAGTGCTCTGGCAGCCTTTGCTTCCCCCCTCCCTCCTGCATCTGCCTACTCCTTAGCCTAGTGAGAATGACAGGAAGAGAGAAGGGAGCTGCCAGGTTTCCTGTATGCATGTCTGTGGGAGGGAGACGGAGAGGGCTGGCAGCCACGAACTAAGTGGGCTCCATTCCATCTATCTTTTCTGATTAAAGTGAAGCAGATTCAGGCTGCTGCCTACGAGCTGTGGTGGGAGCCATAGCTCAGAGATAATTCCTGGAATGACTGTTCTAGACGTTGCACCCATTTCTACCCCTGAAGCAACTTACAGACTGAGGGGGTTGAGAAGTCTAGAGCTGTTTGTAGTGTATGCATGGTATTTGGATGATAAACTTCAAAGAAAATGCTGTGAGAATATAAATAAAGATGTCCTTAAAAGTATAAAGTGTTTTTGGTGTAGCAACCCATGACTTCCATTTTTTACGCTATCTTATTGCTGTTGATATCTCCCATTTGGGGAAATACGGGTTTAGCTTCAAAGTAGTTGTCATTGAAGGCTATAAATTAAAGAGCCAACAAAGGTATTAATGCATTTAAACTTTTATGCCTGATTATTGCAACTGATTACAGATCCTTCTGGATGGTTCTATGAGCATCCTTTTTTATATAAATCTGTTTTCCCAGTTCAGTCTAGGGGAGGACTGTCAAGAATCTGGGTAGTAATCACAGTGACTATGAAAAGGGCCTAAGCCTCTTTGGTAAAATTTCTGGGACCCGAGATTACCTGCTCCCTCATCCCCCAAGCAGTATCCTGGCATAGTTTGTTTTTCTTGGAACAAATAAAATTCTGCTGTATGTTCACTGTTAATCTCTGCTCAGCCATAGAGGGTGTTCATGGCTGCCATCCTTTTGTAGCAGGTTTCACTAGATGTTGCTCCCATGCCTGTGAGCATCACTGCTCTTCCTGTTGCTATGGATGACAGAGCTCGTGTCCTCCAAGTCAATATTGCTGTTGCTTCCATGGTCACTTTAAGAGCTGTTGAAGCAACACAGGGTGCACCAGTAAAGCTTTTCTGTTTTTATTTTCTCTCCTGTTACTCAGAGAGCTTCTATTGCTATAATTTAGGACCCACTTTCTTGGGAAATTTGAAATAAATTCTCCAGAGATATATCAAAGGATATTTCAGAGGCATTCCATGTTGCTTCTCAAATAACCTTCTCTAGTTATCAGGGTGTCAAAATAGATACCAGACACTCCAACTCTTTCATATATCAGCAAAAATTCACTCATCTTTAAAATGTAACATAATCCCTCATTAGTCACACTGAATTCCTTAGTCACACTGAATTCCAAAGGTGGGGAAGAAAGACAGCTAGGTGCTCATAAACAGGATTGTTGTGGTTTTACTTGGGATATTAATAAGGATAAACTATGTTATGTTATAGTAATAAATAACCAAAAAAACAAAAACAAAAACAAAAAACCTCAGTAGCTAAAATAAAAGAAAGTTATTTCTGGTTCATACTGCATGCTCAAAGATAATTTCATTGTAGTTATTTAGGGGCTCAGACTGATAGAGGTTTCATCTTATGATGTCTTCATCTCATCATGGTATTCAGGACTGGTGCAATAATGGAAGAGAACAGGTGAACATAACTCTTGAATGCTTCCATCAGGAAGTGAAACGTTTAGCTCTGTCTACTTTCATCACCTAGAGTAAGTCACATGGCTGCACGTAATTTCAAAGGGAAGAGGCCCCTGGTGAATTCTGGAAGTGAAGGGGTTAGCCAGCAAGTAGGTTGGAAAGAAGTTTGAGTAGGTTGGGAAGGCATACATGATGAGCCTAGAATACCTATAGTTGATTTTCTGCTTATAGCATTTATTGTTTCTTTCAAGGGAGACTAAGGAAACAAATCAATAGACATGAATTCTGTAACTAAATGATGCTTTCACACGAGTAAAGCAATTTGGAGGTTCACTGTTTACTAAGAGCGTGAAATGCCACAGGAGTAGACAGAGTGGTAGAACTGAGCTGGGAGGGCTAATCTGCCATGCACTTACTTTCTGCTGCCACCGGGCGATGACCAGAGAGTGTGGGAATCACTGAATGCACTGGAGGTCCTACTTACTGCATCTGCCTGGTGAGCGTGCACCATCTGCCTGTAGGAAGGGCAGCGCTCTCCGTGGGTTTGAAGCAAGAGTCTGTTGTGAACATGAAGTCAATCTGCAGCCACTAACACAGTGAGTTCGTGAGAGTTGTATGATGCATCGTCTGTAACTTGCTTTGAGTAAAACCAGAACATAGAAAAAAATAACTTATTTTTTTTTTAAATTTTATTTTAAAGATGTAGGGTACAATTCAGGGGGGAAAATACAACTTCTTAGATGTTATGGAATGTTCAACTATTGCATTATACTTCTTCAAGCACTTTTATCGTCCTATCTCATTTGGTTCAGGCAGCATACTAATCAGTTTTAGCCTCCTTGCCTGCTTTATTCATCTCCTTAGCATTGCCTATCATCTAATGTTCTAAATATTTTGCATATTTATCTTTATTGTGTGTCTTACTCACTATAACCTCCATTAACCTCCACGAGGACAGTTTTACTCAACTATTATATTCTTCAGAACTGAGAACAATACCTGGCCTAGAGTAGGCCTGTCTCAAATACTTATTAAATAAATGAATAAGTCATAGTAATTCTTACTGAAGATAGCTTCATAGCACACTGATGCCTCAAAAACAGATGTTTACATATGTCTTCTGTGTTAATTTTTTTTCCCCTTTTTGAGTTGGGGGTCTCACTCTGTTTCCCAGATGGAGTGCAGTGGCACAATCATGGCTCACCACAGCCTCATGCTTCTGGGCTCAGGTGATCCTTCTACCTCAGCCTCCTGAATAGCTGAGATACAGGCACTCGCCACCACTCCCGGCTAATTTTTTAATTTTTTGCAGAGATGAGGACTCTTTATGTTGCCTAGGCTGGTCTCAAACTCCTGGGCTGAAGCAATCCTCCCTCCTCGGCCTCCCAAAGTGCTGAGATTACAGGCGTGAGACACCGCACCCGGTTTGTGTTAAAATTTTACTAATTGTGGAAAACACTTTTCTGCTTTGCCTTCTTTCATGATTCAGTATTTTTTGAGCACTACATGCCAGGCATTGCATTCATCAGTGAATAAAACAAAGATGCCTGACTTCATGGAGCTTTAGATTTCCAGGGGTTAGAGGTAGAGTGATATAGTCAATAAATATAGTAAATTATATAATTTAGAAAGTGATAAAATTGTAAAATAAAGCAAACTAGAGTAGGTGAAGAAGGTTGAAAATGCAGGGGATGAGGAGGAGCAAAAACATTAAGTTGGATAGTCAGGGAAGCCTCACTGGCTAGGTGAGATTCAAATACAGAGCTCAAAGGAGGTAAGAGCAGATAGGGTGGAGTGAAGTGTGTGGGAAGAAAGTTCCCAGAGAGGTGATGGTTGGGGCTCAGGCAGGAGGATTGAAAAATAATGAGGCCAGTGTGGCTGATGCTGAGATAATGAAGGGGGAAAGCAGCAAGAGATAGGGTCAGAAAAGGCTACAGGAATCTCTCTAGGTACTTTAACTTTCACTCTGAGTGAAACATACTATCTTTGCAGGCTTTTGAATGGAGAAATAACCCTATTTGACATGGGTAAATATCCCTCTAGTGGCAATGTTAAGAATGGCCAGTGGTGACACTGTGGCTGAGTCCAGGCTAGAGGTGATGGTGGCTTCGATAGTGACAGTGGCAGAAGAGGTGAGAAGTAGTCAGATTCTGCAAATATTTTCCAAGTTCATGTCTGGTGGCCGCTTTCTGCCCTGCCTGGTTGTAGGTAGGGATGAATTTAGTCACATTGTGAAGTCATCAATCTGCTTTCTGTGCCCAGACCGCTCTCTTGATATTCTTCTGTACCCTCTTCTGAGGACATCTTTCTCTCTCTTCAGGTTGTATCATATCCCCTTGTACTTGTTTCTTTATCAAACAACAAAATATGCTCATTAAAGGGCTATGGTGTGAAACTCATTTGCATTTTCAGCCTTTCCTCCCTGAATTGTTAAATATAAAATGTATAGTCTTTCCTTTTCAAAAAATTTTAACCCAACTGTCCTGGTTTTAACCACGAATGTTTCTTATCTTTTAAGTTTGGGCCCTCAAATCACAATAGCTCCTCCATAGGTGGACCTGAGAACAATCCTATTTTCATATTTTTAGTGTGATAAAAGAAAGATCAGAAAAATAAGCCAGGGGGTGCATGTCATCATGGGCAGATTACCAAAAAGACGGCATTTGAGGATGGATGTTTCTTGCTTTTTAGAGACCAGTGTCATGGGCTAGGCAGAGCTTTTCAACCTGCTCATATCTCCACTCCAACTCTTCTTTCTATCTTTTCTTTCCCCTTTCTTTTTCCTCCTTTGTACTCACGATAAAAAAGAAAACTGCAGACTTTTCTATTCTCTTATGTAGAGCGCTTTATTGTTGGTAACATCATGGTCTCTCTTGCATAGTGAGATATTTTTCTTAAGCAAGGGTAGTTTCCTTTTAAAGAAGACTTCTAATGTCAGATGTTACTAAAATACATTTTTCTAATCTTGTTACATGTGTCACTAACATAAAATAATTTCTAATTTTCCCCTCCCTCCCTCCCTCCCTGTCTTCCTTCCTTCCTCTTTCTGATGAACCAGAAATCAAGAGCCTTTCAGTTCATAAAATTGGTAAATGGCAGAGATAACAAAAAAATGTCTTTTTGAGTCTGCATGCATTTTAAAATATAGATTAGGTGCTCTACAAAGCCTAAGATTTGCAAGTCATATTTGTAGGAGCACAGTGTGGCTAATATAAAATTAAAGGGAAATTAACTGAGGTTTTAAGGCGTGTTGATAAGAGTGGGGTGGGCATGGCAAATTACTGCTGGGCCCTGCTCAAGCAATCTTGGGAAATGGAACCCATTCCTAAGTACATTTTATTTTATTTTAATTTATTTTATTTTATTTTATGTGTTTTTTTTTTTGAGTTGGAGTCTCACTGTCACCCAGACTGGAGTGCAGTGGCCGCTCCCGGCCACCGCAGCCTCGACCTGCTGGGCTCCGGCGATCCTTCCGCCTCAGCCTTCCAAGTAGCTGGAACTACAGGTGTGCGCTACCA
>CAUYQG010049610.1:0-10253 GCA_963574415.1 Tarsius wallacei | reverse complement strand
TCTCAAAAGAAGATATATGGGCAGCCAACAGGCACATGAAAAAGTGCTCAGCCTCACTCATCATTAAAGAAACGGGAATCAAAACCACATTGAGAAACCACCCAACCCCAGTAAGAATGGCCATCATTAATAAAACAAACCACCATAGATGCTGGCGAGGATGTGGAGAAAAAGGAACAGTTCTACATTGCTGGTGGGAATGCAAACTAGTGCAATATCTCTGGAAGACAGTGTGGCAATTTCTGAAAGAACTAGAAATTGACCTTCCATATGACCCAGCAATTCCCCTACTGGAAATACACCTGGAGGAACTAAAAATCATTCTACAAAAAAGATACCTGCACACGTATGTTTGTTGCAGCTCTATTCACAATAGCAAAGACATGGAACCAACTGTGTCATCCATCGAAGCTGGACTGGATAAAAAAAAAATGCAGTACATATACACAATGGAATATTATGCAGCCATAAAGAAAGACAAACGTGGACTTCACAGCAACTTGAATGGATTTAGAGTCGATCATACTCAGTGATCTATCACAGAAACAAAGAAGAGTACCATATGTTCTCACTCATAAGCGGACCTTGAGCAATTACAATACTACAAGAAAAGGATTGGCAGTAGTGGGAAACTGTCAGGGGAGGGGGAATGGGATTGGCAGTTGAGAGAAACTGCCAGGGGAGGGAGGGGCATACCTCATCAACAAGGGTACCTTCATAATCAACATTTGTATACCTAACCCTGAACTATACCCCACACATCTTTATAATTAAGATAATTAATTAATTAATTATGGCTCAATTCACCAGTTTTACAAAAAGCTAAGTATCTACCCCCAATAATATGAAAACAGTATAAATAAAAACTGAAAAGAGGGCTGGGGTTCCAAGCTTTTCATTTAATGTTAACAAATCAAGTACTAGAGTATAAGCATATTTAACAGTAGGAAAGTACAGCTGAAAACTAGTAGCAGAGAAGTGGAAGTAAAAAGAGTGGGTAAACGAAACGCTGTACTTTCACACAATGAAGCATTATTCTGCCATAAAAAAAAGGAATGACGTACTAATACATGCTACTACATGGAAACATCAATTCCACCTTGAAAACATCAGGCTACGTAAAAGAACCTAATAACAAAACCTAGATTTTTTAATTATATGATTCATTTGTATAAAATGTTCAGAAAAGGTAAGTCTATAGAGGCAGAAAATAGACAAGTGGCTACCTTGGGCTGAGAGGTTGGGGGAATCAGGAATGACTGCTAACAGTCATAGAGATTATTTTGAAGGTGATTTAAATATGTTAAAGTTGATTGTGGTGACAGCTGCACAACTCTGTGGACCGTGTATTGACTTGAATTCACTGAAATTGTATATTTTAAATGTTGTTTAAAGTTTTAAATAACGGTAAGAGTTACAATATGAATCACAAAGAAAAATATCTCTACTTTATACAAAGCACACACCTAAAAATAATGTGATTCCAAAAAAATTTAGATAGTAAGATAGACAAAGGGAAAAAAAGGCTTAAAATATTAGCCACAATCTTACATGTTAAGACAAAAAAAATTAAACAGAAAAAAGAACATTTTATAACTCTAAGACATATAAATTCAAATGAGTAAATGAATAACATATGAATATGTTAACACAAAAAATAGTATGAATATTCATAAAGATGAAATTTTAGGAGATATTATTATTAGCCAGGTATTGGCATGCACCTGTAGTCCCAGCTACTTGGGAAGCTGAGGTTGGACGAGCACTTGAGCGCAGATGTTCGAGACCAGCCTGGGCAACATAGCAAGACCCCATCTCTATTTTAAAAAATAAATTAATAAAAATTGATGGCAATGGACAGGCACAGTGGCTCACGCCTGTAATCACAACACTTCGGGAGGTCAAGGAGAAAGGACTGCCCGAGCCCAGGATTTTGAGACCAATCTGAGCAACATGGCAAGAACTCATCTCTACAATAAATCAAAAACTTAGCTGGGTGTGATGGCACATTCCTGTAGTCCCAGCTACCTGGCAGGCTGAGGTAGAAGGATCATCTGAGCCCAGCAGTGGGCACGGCCCTGCACTCCAGCCTGGGTGACGGAGACTCTGACTCCAAAAAAAAAAAGACACTTTTAATAAATTCCAAAAAGTAGAAAATGTACAGACAATATTTTCTCATCTCAGTATAATAAACTTAAAAATTTTTAGTTAAGAACAAACTCAGAAAACAAAAATTCTTTCCACTAGAAATTGCAACACTCTTACAGCTTGGGAAAGACTTTTTGAAATCCCAAAGTTGCAGAATTCTTAAAAATATGACAAAGAAATAATCAGAAATTCTACTCTACACAATAGATTATGCCAGGCTCAGAAAGAAATTTTAAGTATTAATATGTAAAGGAAAAGAATACAAATTAATAAATTCAAAACATACCTACCTTCAAATGTTAGAAAAGTACAAAGAAAAAATTAATAAAAATTGAAATAGGCTTTGCTTAGGAAAATAGCAGAAATAAAAAAATCTAAAAGCTGGTTTATTAAAGGAGAAAAAAATTAAATATCTACCATTACTATCGTTATTTTTTCTTAAGAATCACTTCTCAGTCTTTTGACTAAGATCAAGTGTAAAACAACATTCAGCAAAAAATATATATGACATAAAATAACCACAAAAACAGAAGATATTTAAAGTCTTATAATCAACAAATATTTTACAAGGAAATCATAATTCACTAAAACAGATTCCAGAAGGAAGAGAAAATCTAAACATACCAATTTTCATAGGAGAGACAGAAAAGATGCTAATCCAGCCCCAAAGCAATAGGGCCCAAAGAACTTCATGGGGGAATTCTTCAAAACCGAAAAAAAAGCAGACAATTCCGATACTTATATTAAAATTAAAACTGTTCGAGAAAACACAAAAAAGAAGGAAAAAAACCCAAGTTCTTTTCATGAAACTGAATATAACACTGATGTAAATGTTTCCGAATAACCAAATGATTAATGAACATCAATGCAAAAATCCTACATAAAATGCTAGAAAAAAATGGACAGTACATTTTTTAAAATATTATATTAATAAGAACAAGTAGGACTTATCCCAGGATTGTGAGAATGATTCAACATCAGAAAATATTTTCATATAATTCATGAGATAAACAGATCTAAACAGAAAAAAACAATCGTATTCTACCTACAATAGATGAAAAGTCATAGGACAAAACTGAACACATTATTGATTAAAAGTAAAACCACTCAGTAAAATAGAATCAAATGGACACTTGTTTAACCTGATAAACAGATGTTAGAATTAAAGGCAGCGTATCATAGTCTGAAGAAACACTAGAAGCACCCCCACTCAAATCAGGAATAAGACTAGGACCCCTATAACTATTACCACAATTTAAAGTTGTATATGTGTACAATCAAATTAGATAAAGTAAAAGTTAATATTTTTAAAAAACCAAAGAAAAGGTTAAGATATTACTATTTACACTTAATATGACCAAATACCTAAAAAAAACCCCTACAAAATCAACTGAAAAGTATTACAGGCAATAGTAAAATGCAGTAAGAAAGTTATATACGTAAGATTAGTATGTCAAAATCATCAGCTTTCAAATCTAAAAACGAACCCTGTATAAAAAGTATCTATACTTAAGTCCTACAGCTAACCTCATATTTAATAGTTAAAACCGAAATTTTCCTGCTCCACAGATAAGAAACAAGACAGAACTGTTCACTCTCACTGCTTTTATTCAACTTTAAATGAAAGATTCCAGCCAGGGCAATAAGACAAGAGAATGAAATAAAACGCATTCATATTGGAAAGGAAAAGTGGTGTCTTTTTCCCACAGATAATGTGACTCTGTGTGTAAAATTCATTAAATCCATAAATGTAAATTCATTAAATCTTTATGTAAAATTCATTAAATACACACAAAATTATTAAGGTAATGAATGAGTTTAGCAAGACTGAAAGATAAAACATTAATATATAAAAATCAATGCACTCTTTTGGGGGAAAAATTCAGTATATTTCTAAATACTACAATCACTCAAAACTGAAATAAATTTATTTATTTATTTGTTTGTTTGTTTTAAGTTGGAGTCTTACTCCGTCACTCAGGCTGGAGTGCAGTGGCATGCTCACGGCCACCCCAGTGTCTAACTGCTGAGCTCCAGCAATCCTTCCGCCTCAGCCAGAAATACAGATGCACACGCACCCGACTAATTTCTGATTTACTGTAGAGATGAGGTCTCACCAAGTTGCCCGGGCTGGTCTCAAACCAGCGGGCTCAGGCAATCCACTTGCCTTGGCCTCCCAAAGTGCTGGGATTACAGGCTGGGCCACCAAACCCAGCCTGTAATTTATTAAATACTATTTACAGTAGTATCAAACAGTATGAAATAAATCTGAAAGTGAATGAACAATACCTAAAAGCAATCTGGCTTTTACCCAATTTTTACACTGTATTTACAATTTAGAAAATATTTCCATAGAGTACGTAGTTCCAGTTAGTAGATTTCTACCATGGACATGGCCCATGTTACGTGTTCACTTTACCATCACTTGACCTATTGGAAAGGGCACAGTAGTACAGGTTCTTGAAGATACCTCTAATATAGCCCTGCTACTCAAACCCGACACAAAAGACAAGCAGTGAACAGTGAAAAGATCATAGCAGCAGTCCAACAGTCCCATGCCAAGCAGGCAGGTGTCATCAAAGTATTAATAAAAGTAGAATGACAGCTCTGTATCTGTAAAAATGAGAACGACAGACACTCAACAGTGCTAGGGTTACTGCTAATATATCCAAAAGCTATTACCAAATTAAGTGTATTTGAGCAGGAGAAAGTAGAGTTTAAACATAATTGCGTATGTTGCCATATTTTCTGTAGAATTCGTTCATAATTACTCCCACTCCGAAAATATTAATTCTACAGCTGCTCTTCTATGACGATCAACTTATATATCTCTACTAACTAGAACCACCAATTAGGTTTTAAGAAAGTTAAGCACAACCAAAGGCAAGAATGCCATACAAATACTCAAACTGCTAAGAAATAATAAAAAGAGACGGAAAGTAGAAGGGAAAGACAGAAGAGAAACAAGAGGTGATGAATCAATACCCTAACACATAATAAGGACAGAGAACATACTGTATGTAATTTATATACAAAGAAGTAAGAACCCCACCAAAGCACTAATGAGAAAGAGATTCAGAAACCAATGAGTCAATATGCAGTTTATACATCATGTCTCAACAGCTAAAATGCTAAGATACGTTTGCTTTTAATGTTAGATATGGTGAATATCCTGGTGAAACCAACAGTGCAGCAGCAGCGCCAATACTAGTGATATTAAAAATGAGAGGAGTAAGAATAGGAAAAAAGAAGCCAATGAACAGGAAAACGGGGAGATGGGGCACAAACAGAATTAGTGTGTTCATGTGAAAACTCAGGGCATGAAGAAGAGAGAGCAGTAGAAGAAACGGCTAGATGCTAAATAGACCATGGAAACTAGAAGACAACCCCATGATGGAATGAAAGAGTAACAGAGCACCTAAATGACCTACAAATGAAATCATAACACTATTAGAAAATAACCTATAAAAACATTTTGGAGATGAAGTGCTTCCTAAGCAAAGCAGAAGAACCAGAAGATGGAAGAAATATATTGCTAAATTTGACTACATAAAATTGAATTTTTCATCTATGAAAAATACTATGTTAAAAAAAAGTATAGTAACAGACCTCAAGAAAGTATTTACAATTGCACATAATAAAAATATTAATTGGCATTGACTGGATGCCTCCTACATGTCAGATATTTTTCTAAGGGCTTTATATGCAACGTTTTATTGAACTCATGTAACAATTCATGACTTATAGCTCCAAATTACAAATGATTAAACATTGGGGAAAAAGCTTTAAGGGTCTTGGAAAAAATCCAAGCCAGTAAGGGGCAGAGCAAAGAGCAAACCCAGTCCTCTCCTCTAGAACTCATGCTCCCCTTCACATTTCAATAGGCTGCCTTGCCTACAGGTCAGGAAGGAAAAGATTAGCAGTGGAAGAAGAAATGAGCTCTCTCATCTGCTGGAAATGGAACTACTTTATTTGCAAGGCAATGTGGCAGTAGTTATTGACATAAATTACAATCTTTAAACCAAAAATTCTACTTCTACTTGCCCTAAAGTAAAAATGTTCACTGAAACAATGTTGGTAATAGCAAAAGACTAGAAGCAATCTAAAAAAGTCCATCAATAATAAAATACAATAATGTATGCTGCATCTTTACTAACAAGACCATGCAGCACTTAAAAAAAATAATAAATCACGGGGCAAATTGCTATGCACTGACATGGAAATATCTCCAAGTCACCTCATTAAGTGAAAAAAAAATTTTAACAATTCATTTTTAAGTCAGAACAACAAAAATAAGAAAACCTTCAGAATGTGTGTGTACATATAAATATACACATGAATAAATATTTTTAAAAAGAATATGTTCCAAGCAGTCTACTTTCAGGAGTAGAAGCAGGAGGAAAAAGTGATTTTCACTCTATACAATTTTATATTGCTTTTAGCTTTTTTGTTGTTGTTGTTGAGTCACAAGTCTCACTCTGTCACCTAGACTATAGGTGCACACCACCATACTCAACTAATTTTTTTAGATTTTTTGTAGAGACAAGGTCTCTCTATGTTGCCCAGGATGGTCTCACACTCCCATCCTCAAGCGATCCTCCTATCTCAGCCTCCCAAAGTGCTGGGATTACAGGTGTGAGCTACCACACCCGGTCTAGTTTCTAGCTTTTTAAAAAAACATACTATGGGTCGGGCGCAGTGGCTCAGTCTGTAATCCCAGCACTTTGGGAGGCTGAGGCAAGATGATTGCCTGAGCCCAGGGGTTCAAGACCAGTCTGGGCAACTTGGTGAGACCTTGTCTCTACAATAAATCAAAAAATTAGCCAGGCATGGTGGTGCACGACTGTAGTTACAGCTACTTTGAAGGCTGAGGCGGAAGGATCTCCAGAGCCCAGCAGGTCCAGGCTGCAGTGACCAGAAGCGTGCCACTGCCCTCCAGCCTGGGCAACAGAGTGAGACTCCGACTCAAAAAAAAAAATACTATTACCAATGGCTGTGAATCAAAAACTATTATGAGAAATTGGGAAACAATCTAGTTTAAATTTCCACCACTGAGAATCTTACTAAAGAAGAAAAGCCTAGGAATCATATGTGCTTGACCAAAATATTGCTATATTTAAATCAAGAAGTTTCTGGTAAAGTCAAGACAACTGGGATGCAAAATGTCACTCATATCCATTTCATAAGGTGAGTGATGACACATGATAAGCACTAATTAGAAAACAAGAAAGTAAACCTTACCTTTCTAGCAGTGCTGATATCAAAAAATGGCTTATGCCTGACACCAAATGGTTCCTGTGTCTTGTCAATAAGCCCAGTCTTCAATTTTTCATGTCGAGGATTTATAATTTCTCGTTCTATACACTGCAGACGAACATTAAAATCACAATCTCCAACTGGCTGCGCCTAATTAGAGAAATAATTATTTAAATGTCAACACCAACAACTATTTTACCAACATAATTATCCAGGCGATTCAAGGTCTATAGCAGTCTATGTGAGTAGCATTTTGGGGGTTGTCCAGTACACGGCCTGCATAACCACACATGCCAGCCCTAATACTAATAATTACTTTGACTAATGACAGAAGTAACTAAACACATACACACAGACTTATTTTATTATTATAACTGCATAAAATAGTATGGGAAAGTGGCATGAATCTACTCTAAGTTAATCCAAAGATTAAACATCTGAATTAAAGTATTAGTATAACTCACTACAGAATTTATTATTTACATAAATTAGCAAAACGTCTATATAAAAAGTTAAATCCATATAATTCAGGAAAGCACAAGCAAATAACGCATCAAAATAAGCAGCATGGTTACCTACAGTGATTTTGTTATTTAAAGTGCTAACACTTTACAGATATGCATTAAACAAATCCATTCTCAACTATGAAAACTAACACAGAAAAAGCTTACATAATACCTTCAGAGTTATACAGTCATAAGGAAATAGTTTTCCTCTCCCCAATAAATGCTCTCTTTAGTGTTCCTAAAGCTATAAGGCTTGAACTGTGAAATTAAAAGTGCATGGATACTCTTGTATGAGTTGGGGGGGAGGGGCTGCCCTACCCACATGGCATATAAGAACACAGCTGGAACATATCCCCTGGTTGACAGTAATCACCCAGACTAGTAAGCATCACCTCAATGGCATCCTTTAGTATACCCTTCCTCTGTCCATGCCCTTTTTTCCCTCATCTTTTCTGTCTTCTTCCTCTTCTTCAATCCATATTCTCCAGCCTAATGTTTACCAAGGGATAGCAGCACTTGCTTAAGGAGTGAACAATATTAGAAATGCCTGAGGGATGTCTTTTTCTCAACTTTGGAAGGATGACAGCTTTGATACTCAGCCAAGAATAAGCAGTAACACAAAGTAAGCAAGAGCCAGGTGTGAGGTGGCACATGCGCTCTTAACATAAAGGACTATAACTGTCTGGAAAGGGTGTTTATTTAGGAAATACTAGTAAATAACCACACAGGCCATATGTGATCTTTTCTATGCAACTCACCATCATAAACAAGGTTGAAAAATCCTAAAACATCGAGCTTATTTATGAGACCTACTAGAGGAATTCAGACCTCTATAAAATTAAAGTGGAACAAGGAAGCCCTCTTTTTTCTTCTAAGAAAGAAAACATCTAACAACTGTAAAAATAAGTTGTAAGTAGCCTAAATTCCCTTCTAGATGCTTTTCACCTTTATATATAAATTTGCCAAAATCACACAAACACACTGAAAGCAAGTTCACCTTCAAATCCATGATGCCTATAGGCAAAGAAGCTCTCAATAAATAGGTGTTGAATCACTGAGAACAGACCAGAGGAAATACTATTGACCACATGGCCTGTTTTCAGTTCCACCTCACCTCTAAACACTATCCATGATGCCAATGGAGTTATCCTCCAAAATAATACAGGCAAACTCATAATCACTACCATAACTAAAATCCTTCAATAGTGCACCATTAACGTAAATAACTAAATTTTGGTCTTTGATGTTTTTTGGTTTTATGATTCGTTTGTTTGAGTTAGAGTCTCACTCTGTTACCTAGACTGCAATGCAGTGACACAATCATGGCTACCACAGCCCTGACCTGGGGGGGCTCAGGCAATCCTTCTGCCTCAGCCTCCTTAGTAACTGGGACTACAGGCACATGCCACTGTTACCTGGCAAAAAATTTTTATCTATTGTAGAAACAAGGTCTTGCCTAGTTGCCAAGGCTGGTCTTGATGTCTTGGCCTCCCAAAGTGTGGGATTACAGACATGAGCCACGGTATCCAGCAAGAACCAAGTTAAATTGCCTTATTCAAGTAGTCTGGCCCTCTACTCAACAATCCATTCTCATTTTCTCCTCCGTCCCACACCTCACCACATATCACATATGCTAACAAACCACCCAATGCCCCTGACCTCCACGATTCTATCCCTCAAAATCAATTTATGTCACTTTCTCTACCTTCAATTCCACACTTTGATGACTCAACTATACCCAGGGATGTTGGAACACTTCCGCCTCTCTAATACCAAGAAGTATTTCAATTATTTCTTTATATTTGCATTTCATCCAGAAGAAGAGTAATTTGCAAATTTGCTTTGATTTTATATCCAATCTAAACACCCATCCTAAAAAAGGTATGGTATACGTATATTATTTTTTTAAAATCTGTATACATATAAAACTGTATAATATATTCAAAAACAGACAAAAATAGAATAAGCAAACGGATTTAAAAATAAACAGAAGTTCTATGTTCTTCCTAAATACCAGCAAACTTTTTTGGAAATGGCCTTCTTTGGAGGTCAGTACAATAACATATAAATTCCTTAAAAGAGCCGAGCTCAGCCTGTAATCCCGCGCCTTGGAAGGCTGAGGTGAGTGAATTGCCTGAGCTCGTGGGTTCGAGACCCGCCTGGGCAACTTGGCGAGACCTCATCTCTACAATAAATCAAAAATTAGCCAGGCAAGGTAGTGCACGCCTGTAGTTCCAGTTACTCGGAAGGCTGAGGCGGAAGGATCGCCGGAGCCCAGCAGGTCGAGGCTGCGGTGGCCGGGAGCGGCCACTGCACTCCAGTCTGGGTGACAGAGTGAGACTC
>CAUYQG010049609.1:0-11375 GCA_963574415.1 Tarsius wallacei | reverse complement strand
AATTACAGGCGCGCGCTACCACGCCCGGCTGATTTTTTAAATTTATTGTAGAGATGAGGTCTCGCCAAGTTGCCTAGGCGGGTCTCGAACCCGCAGGCTCAGGCAATCCACTCACCTCAGCCTCCCAAAGGCGCGGGATTATAGGCTGAGCCACCGAGCCCGGCTCAACACCTCTTTAACAATACTCAAAAGAATGGGAGAAAAAAAGGAATGACACTGTAAATAATAGAAGAAAACTCTTCTGAGCATAATAAAAACATTTTTCTTATGTGCTTAGAGCAGGATTAAAATAAAAACCCAAATAACAAAAACCAAAAAGCAAACAAAGCAAAATAAGAAAACCCACATCAAGAAATATTCTAAGTAAATTTTCTTAAGGATAAAAAGAAAAGCACACTATTTTGTTTTTCAGTGGGAAAAAGACAATTTATAAGAAATAAGAGAAAAGTAATTAGCAAAATTGTCTTTGATTAAATGGGATGTTAAAAGACAATGGAGAATATCTTCAAAACTATGAAGGAAGATGTTTTTAAAGCTAGTTTCATGTCTGACCAAGATAGAACTCCACATTAATCTGAAAAAATTAGTGATATTGTCATATCAAAAAATGGTCTGGTTTATTTGGTGACTTAAACATGACCCAAAGGACTGAGCTTTTTTCTGCTTTCATTCTTCTATCCTCAGAAGGGGATTTATCTTCAGGTTAGAAGACAGTTGAAAGATGGTATTAACTCTTCTGGATTATCACATCTAGTTAGGAAAACACACTGTGGAAGAAGAGAGTTTATTTCTCCTTACATGAGTTTCAATTAAATTATTTTTTTTATCAGTGAAGAAAATGCTTCCCATTCATCCCCAGATAGGTTAAGTCTCGTTAGGCAAAAATAATGTCACATGATCATGTTTAAACCTATCACAGTCAAAAGAAGTAAGACTTCTACAATTTACTTGGACCAATTATAAGTCATTCCCTGTGGTATCTGTCTTCCCTGAAACATGTAAGTGTGATGAAAGCAAAGTTATTTTAGAAAGCATGGAAAGAGGGACATATGAATGTCAACAATGTGTAAAATATTCAAACCACTAAAGGAATAAATAAGGATCCCATAAATGTTCTTGAATTAGAGTGTTTCAAAACTGGTACTAAAGCAAGAAAATAGAAATATGAAGAAAACAAGAAAAATTTAAAAAGTAATATGATGCCAAGAGTGAATATAACATATCAATGATCATAGTAATTATAAATGGATCAAACTCAACTTTGTATGCATATTCAGTTTGAGAAAAAAAGCAAGAACATGCACAATTTGGAATAGAATTATCAAAAAGAAAATGCTACTACATTTCAATATAACATTTACTTAAGATTTTTTTAAATGACATTGAAAATTTGAAAATAAGCAAAGAAATGCTAATGAAAAGAAAGTAAATATAACCATCCAAACAGACTAGAAATGACACAATCTACTAAGGGGATATGTGAAATAGCAATTTATTATGAAGTAAATCAAAAGTATGCATTATATCAAAAGAAAAATGTTAGAAATGTAAGAGAAATGTTGTATTTCAAAGAGTAAGAGACTTCAGGATAGTTCTCTGAGTATTCAGAAAATCAGGTTTACAAACACAGTATAAGTAAGGATTTAGAATTTAACTAACTCAATAAATAAATATACATCATGTGCACAAATTTTTCACATGTGTATGCAAAATACATAAAAATTGTCCTTGAGTACATGACATTGATTATGTGTCTGGTACCATTCTAAATACAAGCCTGTACTTTTAACTATTATGCTAAGCCACAAAGAAACGTTAAATGAATTCTCCAAAGCAGAAATCATATTGAACATTGTTTCTGACCACAGTGCCATAAAATTAGGAATTAGAAACAAACAGAAATAAAAATATCAATCACTTAAACATTTTAAAACACCCAACAAATAATTATTAGATTGAAGAGAAAATAAAAATTCAAATAAAGTATTTCAAAATGAAGCATGATGACATCATTACAAGTAAAATCCCTGTAATTTGGCCAAAGTAGTTGCCGAGAATTATGATCTTAAATTCTTTTATTAGAAAACAAGAAAGATGAAAACTGAGTGAATTGAATTTTCAGCACAAAGAGCTGGAAAAGGAATTTAAAAAGTAAACAAAATGAAAATAAGAGGAAGAAGTTAATAAGGATAAAAGCAGAAATTAATGAAATAGAACAAAACCATCAGATTTAAAAACAGGATGTTTGATCAATAGAATTAAAAACTTATTCTTAGAAAAGAATAAAATAGACTAATCCTTGGCAAGTTTGATTGAGAAAAATAGATTTTAAAACAACATTATAATAAAGAAATAGAGCAGAGCTACAGATATAGAATCGATTTTTTAAAAAATCCATTTTCCAAGGAAATATAACTTGCCAAGCGAGTGACTTCAAAAGACACAGAAATCTGGGTTAGACAATTAAGCATAAAATAAATTAAAAGGCTATTCAGAGTTCTGCCCCTGAATAAGGACCAGACATAGACATACCTATCTAAAAGAGACTTACCAAAGCCTTTCCTATCATTGAGCTCTATAGCTCTTGAATACAAATGGAAAGTTTCTTAACTCATTCTACAAGATAAGGAATATAGAAACAAATAGATCTATCACACTTATGAATAGAGTGAGAAAATCTAAAAGAATAAATCTGAATAACCTGAATCCAGCAGTATATACATAGCAATGAAGTAGGATTCCTAGTTGGGCTAGTTTAAGTTTTGAAAATCTAAAATATGGTCGACACTTTAATTGATTATAGAAGAAAAGCCAAAGGACTTTTCTTCAGGTTATTCCTGAGTTCAATCTAAGACTGAAGGTAAACATCCTTACCTTGATAAAGAACATCTATTAGAAAGGTTTCACTAACAAGAAAATTAGAAGTCTTCTACTTACATGAAAACAAAAATAATAGAGGAGTATTCGCTGTTGCAGAGAGCAAACCATGTGCAAGTATGTTACTGCTCCAATTATTTTCTCATGCATTATCCAACTGATTCCTCTCAATATCACTCTGTGATAGATATTATTGTAATAATTATTGAAATAGCAATATTATAGATAAAAACATTAAAACTAGTGAGGTCCTTTATTTAATTTTTAATACTTTTTTGATACATTCAGCAATATTGATACATTCAGCAATCTAGTAAGATAGGAAAAATAATAGGAAGTATGTAAGTGCCAATTTTTGTCACAGATAAAATGAACATCAAATCAATAAACAATATTATAAAAAGTGGATTCAGTGAGGTGATTATTGCTCCACAATTGGAATTTTTCTTACATTTATGTGATAATTAACTAGAAAAAAGTTATGGGAAAAATCCATTTAAAATAATCACAAGTGTAAAGCATAAAGAGAAAAAGTGTTGTTCAAAAGTAGATGATGGCTGTAAAACTCCATGGGAGGATTGAAAGTACATTTAGATGCTTTTTAAAAATTGTCATTTGATCATATTTTTTATCTCTTTCTTTATAGAGAGCATGGCTTCTGGAATGTCATCAGGAACACCAAAAAAGATACTTTCTAAAATTTAGATTTTGGGGGAGGGGATAGCTAAACTTGGCCTGAACATGCTTCTCTTGTGATTACTCACTCCCTTCTGCGTCATTTTATGTTTTAAAATCCTTTCATTGTTTTTGCTTTGTGTGTGTGGCAGTTATTTTTATTGTCTTTTTCTATTTCTTCATCCTTGGATAAGAAAAATGCTCTTATTGACATGCTCTTCTGTCTTCTGGGTTTAGAACAGACTGTCTCTGATTTGGATCTAGAGGAAGTGCTTGCTGTGCACAGTGTGAGCCTAGTGTCCAGTGCTCTGGCCCTATTTATCTGTCATGGCTCTCTGGGCCCTGGAGATTCCTGACAAAATGCTCAGGATGATTCTTTTTGAGCATGTTAATGTATCCCATAGCCCTCCCAGTCCAGGCTATCCAACTAGAGTTCACAGTGCTGCTCTTTCAGTCTACTGTGTTTGCTTCTTCAGAGGATTGAATTTCTCTCTCAGAATGAAATCTTCCATTGCATGCTAACTTTCATCTTCAAAAGTTTATATGGAAAGACAAATATAAAACAATGGAAACTGAGACAGCCTTCAGAAAATTGTAGGGAGATGTTGTCTTTCCCCTAGTCTCATGGAGACCCATGTTTCTGATATAGATGGAGGTAGTTCACAATAGGTGGAAATGTCACAGTTCTGCCTCAAATCCTTTCAGTTATCTAAAGGCAGGAGGGAGCGGGGAGTGGGATGCAGATAATGGATCCTTCCTTATAGCTTATAGTGCTGTGAGCCTCTTACCTCTTTTCAGGTTTTCATCAGTATTTCCATATTTCAATAGGAAGGTGAGGGTAAATGAAGGAGAATAGTTATTTCTCAAATTCATGTATTGTTTTTGTTTTAAAAATAAGGCAGTGATATGATCCAAATATAAAAGTAACATATTCATTATATAGCTTTTAGAAAATAGAGAAAAGTAGGGTGGTAGAAAGAAGACACTAAAAATCCAGCCACACACACAAAATAAAAATGAACATTTTATATACATTTTTTGATTTTTTCTATAATTAATTTTGTTTATAACTTCAATTATATTATATAAACAACTTGTATAGTATATATATATACTATATATATATACTATATATATATATATTTTTTTTACTTATCATTATACACGTTTTACCTGGTACACAAAGTTCATCATCATTTTACTCCATGGAAAATAGTGTGGCGATTCCTAAAAGTTCTAAAAATTGACCTTCCATATGATCCCACAATCCCCTTACTGGGAATATACCCAGAAAAGCTCAAATCACTCTATAAAAAAGTACCTGCACATGTATGTTTGTCGCAGCATTGTTCACAATAGCAGGAACAAGGAACCAACGGTGCTACCCATCAAAAGAGGATTGGATTAAAAAAAATGTGGTACATATACACAATGGAATATTATGCAGCCATAAAGAAGAACAAAATCATGAACTTTGCAGCAACCTGGATGGACTTAGAGTCTGTAATACTGAGTGATCTTTCACAGAAACAAAGAACTGAGCATCACATGTTCTCACTCATAAGTGGACCTTGACCAACCATCGTAATACTATAAGAAAAGGATTGACAGTAGCAGGAAACTGCGGAAGTGTGGGGGAGCGGGGAGGTGGGATTGGCAGTAGTTGGAACCTGCCTGGGGAAGAGGGGGCACACATCAACAAGGGTACCTGCATAATGAATATTTGTATACCCAACCCTGAATTGTACCCCACAATTTTAAAATAAAAAATTTAAAAGTTAAAGAAAAATGATTCCTCAAAAAAAAAAAACCCAAAACACATCATTTTAAGTAAAGTAAGCTTTATGAAGTTAGGAACTTTACCCACTGTGTTTACAGCTGTATCCTAAAGACAAGGATGATTCCTGGCACATAGGAGGTAATAAATAAATATTTGCTGGGAAAAACTTATTGCATATTGTTACTCAATTTATTTAACCATTATTGAACATTTATATCATTTTTTCTACTATTAATGATTTTCTATTTAGCAAATCTGGGTAAATGAGTTTATTTCTCAGTTTTGACTATTTTTCTTGGCATAAATCCTCAGAAGTTTAATGTTTATGGAATGATACAAACCTTGCTGTTTTGAGGTGTTCAGGTCTGTGCGAAACTAATCCCAAAGTCTAAGGAAGCTGTGGGGCTGAAAAAAGAGGCTGAAAATCCAGTTTCTCAGAAAGAAACATTTAATAGGGACTTTTAAACAGAAGCCATGTCTATGTTTTGGCCAGTGTTGAGACAAGATGGTGGAACCTGGCATCATTAGCCCTCAGACTCAGGTGTTAAATACCATAGGGAAAGAGTATATGTAATTCAGAAGGAAGGCATAGAACAATTGATGTATGAACAACGTCAAGGTTGTTTTGATCTAAAGACAGGACTTGTGGTAAGTATGCACTCTTATACAAGGAACAATAGATAAACTGGAAATCTTAGAGACTTTCTCTAAACAGGGCTTAATCAGAAGTCAACATGGCCGATTACATCCAAGATGGAGTTGCTTTAGCCTCCACAATTGCTAAGGCTCTTGATATAAGAATAAAATATTAAAAACACTTAAGCTGCACCAATCTTTTTTCCTTTTTATAATGAATCATTGGATTTTTTGAAAATATTATGGATTATGATATTATCAGATATATTTCATTATTGCAAATGTCAAAATAAATTATAAAACTACTTTTTTAAGGGTTTGATAGTTTATATACATTTCTTTTATTCTTCAATTACAGTAATCAAAATTTTGTTCTACAATTTGAAATTAGATAATACTTTATACTTGCCTAAAGGATAGTAACTTTTAAACATCTTTACATTAACTCCCAAAAGATGTTTATTTGCTTCCACAGCATGTTCTAAGTATAACACAAAGGTCTCATAAAGACTAACTGGGAATGTAGTTGATATCAATTTTTAATATTCTAAATATAGTAAATGGAACACATGGAAATGCCCATAAAACTACAGAGGTAGATGAAAATTAATTTAAATTTTACCAGTCTGAAATTATATTTTGCTGTATGCTAGTGAATGCACAACTATATAATTAATATAAAGCTATGGCATTATTTTTTATCTATGTGAGCTAGAATTTTGGAGCTTTTAGAAAAAGGATGTTTGTTGACATTTGTAATCATTTACGTCTGTAAGCCAATTGTGCCATGGAAAACAAAATCCAACCAGTCAATAGATCTGAGGAGAGATTGTCTTTTTGCATTTGAAGGTAATATTTATTAACTATCATTGGTATATCAAGCATTTGGGTTGTTTTGCTAGCATTAGTGCTAGATTTGTGCTCTTGCTCGTTCATAAACATATGGCTAGAGTTAGGGAGTGAGTCTGAGGTCACAGAACAGAGGGAATCCATGAGCCCTCAGAAATATTAAATCCAGCATTTGGCTGTCAATTAGCGCAGTGCTGTGGCCAACAGAATATCTAAAAAGATCAATGACTGACTTTTACATTTTTCAGATGGAGGCTTTGGCATTATATAGAGTAGGGCTCGAAGTCTTAGTTGATGTATTCCTTTGAAGTTTCTCTGTTGATATGTCTTCTAGAGGAGAACAATTTCCCATGATTCCAGCTATGCAATATTCCTGCTCTTGTTAGAATATTTGGTGTCATATAGTGATCAAAAGATATCACAGTAAAAAAATTTAGATATTTTCCCCTATATATCTGTAGATATAGATAAATAATACTATTCTTGGCTAAAAGAAGATAATTTTCAAACATTCTTACATTAACTTCCAAAATATGTTTGCTTCTAAAACTCATTCTGAGTATAACACAGAGAGGCCTCCCTGTGGATGATGTAGATTTTTAGATAGCTAAAATGTATTGTGAGTGCCACAAAATATAGTGCAAGCCCAAATAAATTTTAAAAATTTGCTTCCAAAGCCTTGTAATCTAAGCGAGGAGAGAGCCAGAGTCTGGCCAAGACAGGGCTGGGAGCTCTGTAGAATGATGACTATGCTTTCTGAGATGTTGACTCTGACATCCTCCCAGGCAAAATGGCTTCTACTCCAGACTGTGGTTTGTGAGACAGGAAGCTTTTTGACGGTAGTTGCATGGGTCATTGGGAGCAGAGAGTACTGCCAGTGCCAATTCGGACAAAGAGAAGAACTTGGCAATTTCATTTTAATACACATTATTGAGCAATCCGATTGGTTTTAGTTTTTTTTGGTGTGAATTGGTAAAACTTTACAGGGGGACGTGGGTTATGACCAATCATTTAAAGTGTTTTTTTGGCAATTTGGGGGGATTTTTTTGACAAAATCTTAAAACAGTTCTTGACAATAATTGTATTAGGTTTACTTTGTCTTTTATGAGAACTTTGAAGTATATAGAAAAAATATACTTTTTTCTAATTAAAGCATATCTTCTAGTCATGATGGCTGCTTATGCTGTTGGACTTAATTGTATCATATTGTATCATTTCTTAATTGTATCATGCTATTGCTGATGGCACAGGAGCTGCATAGGGTTTGTATGATCTTCAGTACGACTTGGCTTTGTTGGCTCCTCATTTTCCACTCAGAGAGACATTTAGGAATTACCAAATTATGTGAGAGCTTTGGGAACAAGTAACTATTAAAGTGAAGGCTTTGAAAAATTGGAATAAAGCCCTGTGTTAATCTGTTTTGCGTTGCTGTAACGAATACCTGAGGCTGGGTAATTTATAAAGAAAAGAGATTTATTTGGTTTATGGATCTACATGGCACCGGCATCTTCTTGGCTTCCAGGGGGGCCTTTAGAAGCTTTTACTCATGTAGAAGGCAAAGAGAAATGGCATGTCACATGACAAGAAAGGAAGCAAGAGAAGAAGGAGGTGGTGCCAGGTTATTTTAAACAACCGACTCTTGCATGAACTGATAGAGTTAGAACTCACTCACTACTGTGAGAATAGCACTCTACCATTTATGAGGGATGCACCACCATGACCCAAACACCTCCCACTAGGTTCCACCTCCCACATTGAGGATCTCATTTCAGCATGAGATTTGGAGGGGACAGGCATCCAAACTATATCAGGCACTAAAATAACTAGGTTCTCTTCAACAATTACATGGAAATAAAAATTACACATATTGGATTTGTATTTGAAAACAAAACATAATCTGTGCTCTTTTAAAATTCCAGTTTATATACTTCCATCATAATTTTAGTTTTCTGCCCTACTCATCTGTATTAGCTATCTATTGCTGTGTAACAAAATGTCCCTAAATTTAGTGACTTAAAACAAGCCCATTTATTATCTCATGGTTTCTCTGGGCCAGAAATCCAGGCACACTTGGCTGAGCCCTTGAGCTCTCAAGCCTGCACCAAGGGGTGGGTGGCTCACAACATGGTTGTACCCCACATCTTTAAAATAAAAATTTTTCTAAAATAGCCAACATGGTGGTACACACCTGTTTCATGAGAGCATCAAGCGAGAAGTGCCAGAGGAGAAAGTACTGTCAAGAGGGAAGTCATCGCCATTTGCAATCTAATCTCAGAAGTGGTGCCCATAACTTTGGCCATAGTTTATTGTTAGAAGTAAGTTACTTGGTTCAGCCAACACACTCAAGAGGAGGGAATTACACAAAGGCAGGAATACCAGGAAGCACAGATCACTGAGACACAGTTTAGAAGGGTCACAATCACACTGCCTGATTTTTTATTTTATTTTTTTTTAAAGATGGAGTCTTACTCTGTCACCCAGGCTTGGAGTACAGAGGCATGACCATAGCTCTCTATAACCTAGAACTCCTAGGTATAAACATGTTCCCTCCTCAGCCTCTAGAGTAACTATGACTACAGGTGTGTACCACCATGTTGGCTATTTTAGAAAAATTTTTATTTTAAAGATGTGGGGTACAATTCAGGGTTAGGTATGAAATGTTCATTATGCAGGTACCCTTGTTGATGAGATGTGCTTTCTCTCCAACAGAGTCCCACTACTGCCAATCTTGCCCCTGCCCCCAGCTTTTTCCCATTACTGCCAATTCCACTCCTGCCCCCCGAAGTTTCCCACTACTGCCAATGTCTTTCTTATTGTATTATGATAATTGTTTAAGGTCCACTTATGAGTGAGAATATGTGATACTCAGTTCTTTGTTTCTATGATAGATCACTCAGTATTATAGATGCTAAATTCATCCAAGTTGCTGTGAAGTTCATAATTTTGTCCTTCTTTATGGCTGTGCAATATTTCATCATGTATATGTACCCCATTTTTTGTATCCAGTCCTCTTTTGATGGGCAGCACAGTTGGTCCCATGTTTTTGCTATTGTGAACAATGCGGCAATACATATGTGCGTGCAGGTATCTTTTTCACAGAGTGATTTGAGCTCCTCTGGCTATATTCCCAGTAGGGGGCTTGTGGAGTCATAGGAAAGGTGAATTTTTAGATCTTTTAGGAATCACCACACTCTTTTCCACAGAGGTTGTACTAATTTACACTCCCACCAATGGTGTAGAAGTATTCCCTTTTTGACACATCCTCTCAAGTATATGGTTTTTTTTTTTTAGTTATTGATGATGGTCATCCTTACTAGAGTTAGGTGGTATCTCAGTGTGGTTTTAATTTGCATTTCTTTGATACATGTTTTCATTATCTGTTGGCTGCTCGTATGTCTTTTTTTGAGATGTGTCTATTCATATCTTTTGCCCACTTTGTAATGGGGTTGTTTTTTTCTTTTTGGCATGTTTGAGTTCCTTGTAGATCCTAGATTTTAGACCTTTGTTAGACATCCAGTTGGCAATTTTTTCCCCCCAGTCTGTAGGCTATCTCCCTGCTTTCTTGATGGTTACTTTGACTTTGCAGAAGCTTGTCAGTTTGATGAGGTCCCATTTGTCTATCTTATTTCTTATGGCATGGGTACATTGGGTTTTGAACAGGAATTGATTGCCAGTTCTAATTTCCATAAGGGTGTTTTCTGTATTTTCTAAGGTTCTTATAATTTGAGGTTTTACATTTAGGTCTTTGATCCATTTAGAGTTGATTTTTGGGCATGGTGGTAGGTAGGGGTCTTGTTTTAATCTTCTGCATGTGGTCAGCCAATTTTCCCAGCACCATTTACTGAATAGGTTCTTATCTCCCCAGTGGTTGGTGGTGGAGGCTTTGTCAAAGATGAGTTGGTTGAGAAATTGAGGTTTTACTTCTGGAATCTCTATCCTGTTCCATTGGTCTATATGCTTGTTCATGTACCAATACCAGACTTTTTTGATTATTGTAGCTTTATAATAAAGTTTAAAGTCTGAGAGTGTGATATCTCTTGCTTTTTTTAATTTTTTTATTTTTTGCTGTGTATTGTTTTGGCTATTTGTAGTTGTTTATGTTTCCATATGAATTCCTATATTGCCGTTTCCACGTCTGAGAAGAATGCTGCTCTTAGTTTAATGGGTATTTCATTAATTCTGTAAATTGCCTTGGGTAGGATGGACATCTTAACAATGTTGATTCTTCCAATCCATGAGCATGGAATATTTTTCCATTTGTTTGTGTCATCTTTGATTTCTCTGAGCACCGTTTTGAGGTTTTCATTGGAACTATCTTTCATGCCTCTGGTTAGGAAGATACCAAGGTATTTTTCTTTTTTTTGTGTGTGTGACTATTGTGAATGGGATTGTGCTTTTTATTTGGGTTTCTGTTTGTTTATTGTTGGTGTATAGAAATGCCATTGTCTTTTGCACAATTATTTTATACCCTGAGACTTTGCCAAAGCCTTTTATCAGTGCAAGGAGATTTTTAACAGATTCTCTTGGGTTTTTGAGGTATAGAATCATGTCATCTGCA